>ML397202.1:0-18788 GCA_005239525.1 Nicotiana knightiana
TATAGCTCGATGGTAATGAAAATACTGTAATACTGTATATATAGACTCTCTGCTCTCTTGAATGGAAAAAAGAAATACTCAATTGAATATGACGTCCTGATAAAGAGAATATTATAACTTACAAAACTAGAAAAATATACGTAAATTCCGGTCTATGAATTTTTCTTTATGCTTCGCTTAGCCTTAACATAACTGGATACAGATGATCGCAACTAATTTAGGCTTAGCATAAGGTGTATTGCAAGTAACCCTCCCTGATCCATCACTGTCAGTGTTTTCTGAATTAGATGATAGTGTCATAGATTTATCATCCTCCAACTGCAAGTTTTTCAGATTTTTATTTCGTAAGTGTGGAGACCTATATCGGCCCGCTTGTGATTTTGTTGATTCTGCCAAATCTGGCTTCATGCTAACAGAAGTAATCTGCTTCTTATCAGCAATGGCAAACATATGCGATTTATTAGTAAGGCCATATGTATAAAATTCTTCAAAGCCACAATAAGGCCTGTCACATGGCCAGACAACGATCCCTTAAAATTTGCCAAAGACAAAAATAAGCAAGATAGTCCTCCTTCCTTTAATCTGTGTTTCTTCTTCTTCCTAAATCGTGTAACATTTTGGTTCTTCACGTTCTTCTTTTGCAAAGTATGAGCAAGATTTAATATGGGCACAATTACCATCCTCAAAATGTCAGCCACCAGAATAGCTAACTATTAGCTAACGCAATTTTCCCTTTCCCAAAAAGATACACCATCTTCCGGCTGGGCTCAGTGATTAGATAAAAACTAATCCAAGTTATTCGAAGGTTTAGGAAAAAATACGTAAATGCACATGTTTATAACTGGACAGACAACAGAGCTAACAATACTTTTGTAACGGTGAACCAAGAACAGAGAAAGCGAGTCTCTTTTTTCAATTCACATGACGTCAAACCAGCATGTATGACTAATCAACCTAGATAATTATTATGTGTCATACATGATTTCTAAGCAAACTACAAGGCCAATAATAATTTTTCACCTAGCTTTCATCGGGGTAGTGAAACATATCGCTCACCTATTTATATGCCACCTAATCTCATATGACTTAAAGAGTCATACATATGCTTTAAAGGGTGTTGCCACGTGGGGGTGGGGTGGAAAATATTAATTTTTATTCACTTATTACGTAATTAGGTAATGTCTCGTTACTCGATAATTAACCAATTACCCGCATAATTAAGAATTATTTCAAATTACTTAAAATTCTACTTTTTTAATACACTTTATAAACCTTACTATTATGGTCATGTGCACCATATAAAATCACTTCATATACTATTATTTCATTAAAATATCCATGTAAAAAAATGCACATATTTTCTCAATTTCTAACACGGCCCTCCAAAACTGAGATGGGAACTAAGTACCTCTGTCGGAAATGATAAAAACTGGAACCCCATGCAATCAGACAATCTCCCTGATATAAATCTCAGCTAACCGCTCCGAAGAATAAGTAGTTCCAACAGGAATGAAGTGTGCAGCCTTGGTCAGCCGATCCACAATAGCCCATATGGCATCAAACCTGCTCGAAGTCCGTGGGAGTCCAACTACGAATTCCATGGTGATTCTCTCCCACTTCAACTCCGGAATATCTAATCTCTGAAGCAACCCACCTGGTCTCTGGTGCTCATACTTGACCTACTGACAGTTGAGACACCGAGCCACAAAAACTCAACAATATCCGTCTTCATCCGCCTCCGCCAATAACGCTGTCTTAGATCCTGATACATCTTTGCGGCACCCGGATGGATGGAATACCGCGAACTATGGGCCTCAACTAGAATCAAATCTCGAAGCCCATCCACATTGGGCACGCAAATCCGGCCCTGCATCCTCATGACCCCATTATCACCAATAACCACATCCCTGACATCACCGCGACGAACCCTGTCCTGAAGAATGAGCAAGTGTGGATCATCATACTGGCGTGCTCTAATCTGATCATAAAGAGAAGACCTGGAGGCTGCACAAGACAATACCCGCGGGGGATCTGATAGATCCAATCTCACCAACTGACCCACTAAAGCCTGAACATCAAGTGCTAAAGGTCGCTCTGCTACTGGAAGGTAGGCTAGACTCCCAAACACTCCGCTCTGCGACTCAGGGCATCAGCCACTACATTGGCCTTCCCCGGATGATATAAAATAGTGAGGTCCTAATCCTTGAGAAGCTCCAACCACCTCCTCTGATGCAAATTCAGATCTTTCTGCTTAAGCAGATGCTGCAAACTACGGTTATCAGTGAAAATCTCACAATGCACTCCATATAAATAATGACGCCAAATCATCAAGGCGTGCACAATAGCTGCTAGCTCAAGATCGTGCACTGGATAATTCTTCTCGTGCACCTTCAACTGTCTAGACGCGTAGGAAATCTCCCTACCGTCCTGCATCAAAACCGCTCCCAGGCCAACTCTCGGGGCATCACAGTAAACTGTATAAGAACCAGAACTCGTAGGCAAAACCAACACTGGAGATGTAGTCAAAGCTGACTTGAGCTTCTGGAAGCTCTCCTCACACTCCTCAGTCCACCTGAACTCAGCACCCTTCTGGGTTAGTCTGGTCATAGGTGCTGCAATAGATGAAAATCCCTATACGAATCGGCGACAGTACCCTGCCAAACCAAGGAAACTGTGAATCTCGGTAGTTGATGACGGTCTAGGCCAGCACTGCACCACCTCTACCTTCTTCGGGTCAACCTGAATACCCTCACTGGTCAAGCCAGAACTCACAGTTCGAAAATTTTGCATACAATCTCTTCTCTCTCAAGGTCTGAATCACAACTCTCAAATGCTTCTCATGATCCTCCCGAGATTGGGAATATACCAAGATATCGTCAATAAACATGATGACGAAAGAATCCAGATAAGGCCCGAATACACTGTGCATCAAGTGCATAAAGGCTGTTCGGGAATTGGTCAGCCTGAATGACATAACCAGAAACTCATAATGACCATATCTAGTCCTGAAAATAGTCTTTGGAATGTCCGGCCCTCGAATCTTCAACTGATGATAGCCGGAACGCAAGTCAATCTTGGAAAATACCCTGGCACCCTACAACTGATCAAACAAGTCATCTATACAAGTCAAGGGATACCGGTTCTTCACCGTAACTCTGTTCATCTGTCGATAATCAATACACATGTGCATAGAACCATCCTTCTTCTTTACAAACAACATAGGTGAACCCCAAGGTGACAAACTAGGCCGAATGAACCCCTTATCTAGGAGTTCCTAAAGCTGCTCCTTTAATTCCTTTAGCTCTGCTGGTGCCATACGATAAGGTGGAATAGAAATAGGCTGAGTGCCTGGCACCAGGTCAATACCAAAACCAATGTCCCTATCAAGTGGCATGCCTGGCAGGTCTGCAAGAAACACATCCGGAAAGTCACGGACCACAGGAATCGAATCAATAGTGGGAGTCTCACCACTGTCATCCCTCACAAAAGCCAGATACGATAAACACCCCTTTCCAACCATGCGCTGAGCCTTCAGGTAGGAAATCACCCTGCTAGGCACATACTTAGAAGAACCTCTCCACTCAACTCGCAGACATCCTGACATAGCTAGGCTCACGGTCTTAGCGTGACAATCAAGAACAGCATGACACGGAGATAACAAATCCATGCCCAATATCACATCAAAATCGACCATGCTGAGCAACAATAGGTCCATTCGGGTCTCCAGACCCCTAATAGATATCACACACGACCGATACACACGGTCCACAACAACAGTATCGCCCACCGGAGTTGACACATGAACAGACGTAACTAAAGACTCACGGGGCATACCAAGAAAATGGGCAAAATATAAAGAAACATAGGAATATGTAGAACCAGGGTAAATAAAGGCAAAGCATCTCGAAGACAAACTGAGACAATACCTGTGATCACTGCATCAGAGGCCATAGCATTTGGCCTGGCTGGAAACGCATACATACGGGCCTGACCTCCACCTGCTCGGCCTCCCCCTCTAGGGCGATCTCTAGCTGACTGACTACCACCCCTGGATGCCTGGGTGGTGTCGCGCCCCCTTTTCCCTTGAGCGCTCCTTTCGGGGCCCGGTTGAAAGGGGTTTATGACATGGGTTAAGACATCTCGTTCCTTTTGGGAAAGGTATTTGCATATTTTGAAGAGTCGCCACCTAACAATTTTAACGGTGCGTTAGGGAACCTAAGGGTTTCAATTACAACTACATTACTAACCGGAGATTGGATAAGGGCCTGAAATTATCCTAAGGGGAAGGTGTTAGGCACCCCTCAGGATCCACAAGTGTGGTTCCCGACCAAATGGTTTCTGTGAATTTGTATGGCTTAGCAAACAAGCAAATAAGAGGGGATTTAATTCTTAAGCATGCAGATGTTTAAAAACAGTAAAGAAAATTAGCTTTTGAAAGAATTACAATCTAAGCGTATAAAATGTATCCTAGGTTTATAATAATATGGATCACATCAATGTAATACCCGGTAATCACTCCTTGAAGAGGGGCTACACGTGGTATTAGCGCACCGGTCATTATATCCATATTCTACCCTTTCCCACCCCGTGAAAGCAACTAAATGGAGTGTTGGTCTCAACATCTACTGCATACTGTCACCCGCCCCTTCCTATCAGTCCCTGAGGAAATTAGGACTCATATCCTAAAGGAGGTGCTAGGCAGACCCTCAGGTTTTAAAGGTGAAAATTCTAAGGTGACATATAATTAACAGTCGAACTGCAGATAAAGGGTAGCACATAAAAAGGAAAGGGATCAAAGACCTCCACAAACAGTGCACATAAACAGCATGTCTCATACACAATTAAGGTCTAGATTCAGATCCTACACATGGTGTCAAAGTGATAACACAAGGACAGATTTATTGCATAACTCAGAGAGGAAGTCTTAATCAGGCTTGTCTACTGGTGTTAAGCATGGTGACAGTTGAACACTAATCACAAAGGACAGTTCTGGTTTTATTTTTTAAGTTGATTACCTAAGGCTTGCCTAGGTGTAGGATAACATGCAACAGTTATTCAGATTTGTTAACGACTCGAGGTGGTTTATAGCTAATAACATGCAATTCTAGGTGTTGAAGATGTGCAAGGACTAATTACAAGTTGTTTAAAACATGAGACTGTTTTAGATATCTGTATTTAGACTAAGTGCAGTTAAATGAGTACGATACTATAGCATGATGTCTAATGCAGCATGATGCATAGTAACCTAAACAGGATTTCTAAATACACATAAAATCACAACATTATGCATCGTTTCAGGAATAGCAAGAGTAGAGCATGTTAATGTTACTTACCTAGAAACAAGATCTCTAAGTGCGCAGGTGTGGTAAGACATGATTGTAGTTTATTTATCCTAGGACAGGACTTCTAATGAAGTTTCAGAACATGTTTACATGGATAGAATCATGTAATAGCAGTTTATTTTATTGTTATTATTTATCCTATGGGCAGGATTTCTAAGCGTAGATGAGATGTTGAACACAATACACATAAATCCTAAGTAGAATGATATCTAATGCATGGACACATGAACCTACACATGATCTCTATTGCACAGATAGGGAATAAAAAAACCTAAGCATGGTTTCTATCCTTGTAATAGCTAGGCACGCATAGTTACCCCTCCCGTTTCACTATCCAGCCCCAAAATTATTTACAAATTATTACAGGCCAAGGATTATGAATTACACAACCAGAAATGAAAAAATGAGAAGTTATTCTATAAGGATCCTTCAATTAGGCCCAAATCCTCTAAACCTCATTGCCATATGGTATTCATAGCCTTATCACAGTCCGGGTGTGTCAAAGTTCCCTAAGGACCTCAAGGGCTCCCGGGAAACGCTTACACCTAGACTTAGTAACCAGGATTTAAACATGTGCAGTGTGAAAATACCAGCCTCAGTGTATTAGAGTTCAGAGGGAGCTCAAGGTCCCAAGCAGTTCTCACACTGAGGGGGCAGAACTTAAAGGTCTAGGAATCAAGTGATGTACAGGAGATAGAGTTGAAAAGGTTTTGACACAAAACAACACTAGATTGATTCAGTAAATAAAGAAGTTTTCTGAAAAGGTTTTGATCAGTAATTAAACAACTTGAATATAATATAAAAATCTTTGGAAAAGCAGCAAACAACTCGCACATGTTCAGCACATTCAAACATAGATTTCACTCAAGGACAATGGGAGTTCGGGACACATAGAGCACATAACATGATGAACATAAACTAGGCAGAACCCTTGCAATTGGTTATAGGTAGTGGGACACAAACTTAGGAATATTAGTTAGACATGGTCATACCGTCAGTGATACCTAGAGTATGGGATCAATCATGGTTGAAAACCAATCACAGAATCAGATTAGAGGGAGTGCTGGGAGGAGTTAGGACATAATTACACATAGGTTTAAGAAACACATGTTATGTAACATACCACGCAATTATAGTATCTTAGGGATTGCATGCTGAGGTTATAAGGGAGGAGATACCTAGAACAAAACAACATAATATGTGAAACTAGTTGCAAGAAGGACAACATAACCATAAGTAAAAGGAAACCAAAAGCAAGATGCATCGTAATAACCAGAGAAACATGTTGTTTTGGAGACTTTAAATATAAACTAGAAACTTACCAGTTGAAAACAACAAATACAGAATAAGAGGCAAGTAGAATAGCTAGTCTTGGCTTCCAGCCGACTAGCAATAGCAAACAATCGAGAGAAGAATAGTAGATTATGTGTGTGAGCAAGAGAGAATAGAACAAGGTCTATTTCGTCCTTCGTTAATGAAAGAGTAGCGTGTATGTATAGTTTATGAAAACCAGTTGTGAATAAGGCAGGAAATCAAAATAAACCAGTAATTAGGGACTGAGCATCAATCAGTACACAATCAGTATAGGTATCCCTTAATTGAAGGGATTGAGTTCAAACGGCTAGCAAACAAAACAACAAATAAGGAAAGTTCCCATATGTGACATGCATATGACATATAAGGAAACAATTTCAAATCAGTACAAGCATACAATAGAGGCTAGGTTCACAGACTCTAATTAAGGGAATGGGAATCAATTAACAACAAATAAATCATGTAACAAGGTAAAAAATGGACTAAGGTCGGAAATTAATCCGTAAGGTCTCAAATCACAAGGAATCAGGGATTCAAAATAATAAATAAGGAACCCTAACAAACTAAAACTACAGTGAATCAGGGATTCAAATAGGAGTAACAGTAATCAAAGGAAATTAACATGAATCGAATAAATCACAGGCAAGAGGTCAGAAACCCTAATAATAAAAGCATGTGAAATCAATGAACTTATAGGGAAAACAGCAAGACAAACGGGACAACAAGGATAGAACAACAAAGGGTAAAACATCATGGAATCATAAAGCTCATACATATGCAAACAATATTGAAGAGAAAGTCAGGTAATAATTCAGATAAGAGAGGAAAAATCAAATAGATTACTAAAACATAGTAAAGACCCTAGGATAATGCTGAAAACATCACATGAAAATCATTTTAAAGCGGAGTCATGAAACCCTAGTTGAAAACGAAGAGTCGTTTTAGAGAAAATTAGAGAGTTTTTGAGGAAAACAACGAAATAGCTCAAAACATATACCGATCTATCATAGATCTAAAGAATCGGGAGAGTTTTAAACATTTAGGGTTTCAATGAGAACCCAGAGAGATAAAGAAAAACCTCAAACGTCACTGGTTTAACCCCCAAAGGTCATAGACCTTGTTTGAACAGCCGGAGGTAGACAGAGATGGCCGGAGGAAGATGAGCACAGGTCCAGGAGGTAGGAGGATTTAACCCATGTCTCTTGAAGACCTTATCGATGGCAAACATCGGCATGAGGGAACCACATGAGGTAGGAGGATGGTGCGAGCTTCATGGTCTCCGGCAAAGAGATTCATCGGAGCCCAAAGAGACAGGAAGTCTCTAGAAGAGACTTATAGAGATAGAGAGAGTGTTAGAGAGATGAGGGACCGGTGAGAATAAGCGGGGCCAGGGGTTACTCTAGGTTAATTAAGGTAAGTTGAATCCGGGCCGTTGATCAAAATCGATCAACGGCCAAGATTAAATCAAGTCCGGACCGAGTATATTTAGTGGGCTGGGCCTGGGTATTGGACGGATTTAGTTGGGTGGTTTGGGCTGGTTTCAATAGGCTGAAATTGAATTAAATTAGGCTATAATTTAAATAAGAAGGGGCTGATTGTTAAATACCCGATTAAATAGATAAATAATGAATCAAAATAGCTAATAATTACATAAATTAAATTAATTCTAAATAGATGAAATTAAGGTAATTAAGTAATATTTAAAATATAAAATGACTAACTATTGAATTAAACTAGTATAAAATGTATAACTTGGCTATAATTGCAAATTTATTGTAATTATGGTCAAATGATGCCAAATTGGCTATTTGTGAAATGATTAAATTCTAATAGGATTAAAAATGATATATTGAGCTGGAAAATATTTTGAAATTATTTATAATACAATTTATGAATATAAAAATACTGAATAAATTGGAAAAGAATTTAATAAAAATATAAAAAATTACAAAAAAATATCAGTTATTATAAAGAGTGATTTTGAAGGTATATATGCAAATTTTAAAATAGTTCGAGGAAAAATTAGGTAGCAACAACTTCCCCTCTTTACCCGGGAAGGATGAAAGAGTTGTTGGGTAAAGATATGGTGGCCAATTTTGACCGAGTGGAAATATCTTGAAAGGTTCAGGTCGCACCCTGGTTTTTGAGGTGCCTACATATCCCTAGTTTTACAGGAATCAGGTTGTATGTAGTTCAGGAGCAATCGGCGAAGCATACCGATGGAGCTTTTACAAGAACGGACGCAACATATAGGACTGGTTGAATGAACGACTTATGGGGTAATTAGGAGAACTGGAGTGGGATCACTCCTACCGAGACGGTTGTTGCTTGCCGGGTTACCTGCAAATGAGTAATACAAGCATATCATGCGTAATTTAAACATTATGCAAATTCCCGTTGGACTATGAATGTTGTCTTTGGACGGTTAAGGATGACATCTTTAGACCATGATGTCCTGGGCCATGAATTGCTTGATGCATGATTCACATGCCATGAAATGATGTTCTCGGGCCATGAAGATGGTGCCTCCGAACGATGACACCTTTGGAATAGTTGGCGATATTTCAGCTCATGAAGATGCAATAGTATGATGCTGACAAGACAGAGCTTAGTCTTGCGAATTAAAGGGCAAAGCTTAGCCCAAAAGGAAAGCGCAGTAAATAATGCTAGAGGCATTGGTTGATTTTGAGAAGAAAATGGGAGGCAGCGTTTAGCCTCGGAAGGCAGAATGGTAGCCCTATGCAAGATGCGAATGCAGATGGAGGTAGCGTTTAACCTCGGAAGGTAGAAAGGTAGATTATGCAAGATGCGAATGTAGATGGAGGTAGCGTTTAACCTCGGAAGGCAGAATGGTAACCTTATGCAAGATGTGAATGCAGATAGAGGTAGCGTTTAACCTCGGAAGGCAGAAAGGTAGACTTATGCAAGATGCGAATGCAGATGGAAGTAGCGTTTAACCTCGGAAGGCAGAATGGTAGCCTTATACAAGATGCGAATGAAGATGGAGGCAGCGTTTAACCTCGGAAGGCAGAAAAGTAGCCTTATGCAAGATGCAAATGCAGATCGAGGTAGCGTTTAACCTTGGAAGGCAGAAAGGTAGCCTTATGCAAGATGCGAATGCAGATGGAGGTAGCGTTTAACCTCGAAAGGCAGAATGGTAGCCATATGCAAGATTAAGAAAGGACAACATAAATTCTTAACTGATATTAAATTGCAGTAGAGCATTGTGATAATGAAGCATCACTTGTGCTGATAATAAATGTTGGCATGTGAGATGAGTTTGAGGAAGTGCTTTGAGCGGATAATACGTTTTGGGGCTTTTGCAATTTTGTCCCTGCATCCAAAGAAAGATCGTGAGTTTTGTAAAGGGGGAAGGTTAGTTCGCATTCCCGCTGGCTCTGCTTGGCTTGTTTGCTTGATCATTATGATACTGTCTGTATCATTGGGGTAACGTTCGCTAAACAAGTTGCTTTAGAAAAATAAATATGCATGATTTTGTAAAAGTATAATATATAATCTAAACTAGCTTTAGATGAACCGACGACGTGACACGGCTCGAGACATTGCAACCTATCATGCTGCAGAATTTTGAGGGTCCTCCTCAAAATTACGCCCCAGTTTGCTGGGTGGAAGCCCGTAGCTGCTGCTTGTGCGGCGATTGGCTGAACTTGCTTCAGAATTTTGAGGGTCCTCCTCAAAATTCTTCCCTAGTTGGCTGGGTGAATGCTTGTGGACTGCTGCTCGCTTCAAAATTTTGAGGGTCCTTCTCAAAATTTTGCCCCAGTTTCCAATTGTGGGGAAAAATAGATTTTTATTGAATTGTGACCGAACCCATAGGGTTGCCTACGTATCTCCTCTTAAACGGGAATCAGGTCAGGCGTAGTTCAATTACATCATTGAGAAATCATAAAGATTACACATAGTAACGCTTGACTGCATCTGAATTGATCGATTTCGGCCAAACTTCTCCGTCCATTTCTGCAAGTATGAGTGCTCCTCCTGTCAGCACTCTATGAATCATGTACGGACCTTTCCAGTTGGGAGAGAACTCCCCCTTGGCTTCATCTTGATGCAGAAAGATTTTGCTTTAACACCAGCTACCTTGGATTGAATCGTCTCGGCTTGACTTTCTTGTCGAAGGCCCTGGCCATTCTGTTCTGATATAGTTGACCATGACATACTACATTCATTCTATTCCCGTCTATGAGGGCTAGTTGCTCATAACGGCTCCTTACCCACTCTGCATCGCTTAGCTCAGCTTTTTGTATAATTCTTAGAGATGGAATCTCCACTTCGGCAGGAATAACAGCCTCTGTACCATAAACTAGCATATAGGGAGTTGCCCATGTTGATGTACGAACAGTGGTGCGGTATCCCAATAAAGCGAATGATAACTTTTCATGCCACTTCTTGTGCCTTTCTATCATCTTCCTCAGTATCTTCTTGATGTTTTTGTTAGCGGCCTCTATGAATCCATTCATCTGAGGTCTGTACACTGTGGAATTTTTGTGTTTGATCTTGAAGTCACTGTTGAGATTAGAACCATTTTCGGTGATGATTGACTCGGGAACTCCGAACATACAAACAGTGTGGTCGTGGACAAACTCGGACATGACTTTCTTAGTAACTGCTTTGTAGGAGGCTGCTTCGACCCATTTAGTGAAGTAGTCAATGGCGACCAAAATGAACCTGTGGCCATTGGAGGCGGCAGGCTCAATTGGTCTAATAACGTCCATACCCCAAGCGGCGAACGGCCATGGTGAGCTGGTTTCATTGAGCTTACTTGAAGGCACCTTTATCATATCCTCATGTATCTAGCAGCAGTGGCACTTCCGAACATACTGGATGCAGTCTATTTCCATAGTCATCCAAAAGTAACCAGCTCGGAGTATCTTCTTTGCTAGAACAAAACCATTCATATGTGGGCCACATGTCCCATTATGAATTTTTTCCAGCAATTTTGATGCTTCGTTTACTTCAACACACCTTAATAACCCCAAATCAAGAGTCCTCCTATACAACATTCCTCCGCTATGGAAGAAATTGTTGGACAATCTCTGAAGTGTGTGTTTCTGAGTGGAATTTGCAAGCTCGGGGTATTCTCCTTTTGCGAAGTACTCATCGATGTCATGAAACCAAGGATTTCTGTCTGCTTCTTCTTCAACATGGGCACAGTAAGATGGCTGATTATGGATCTTTATAGGAATAGGGTCAATGAAATTCTTGTCTGGATGCTGGATCATTGAGGACAAAGTAGCCAATGCGTCGGTGAACTCATTCTGGATTCTGGGGACGTGCCGGAACTCTATCTTTGTGAACCTCTTTCTTAATTCCTATACGTGGTACATATACGACAGTATCTTGGAATTATTTGTTGCCCATTCTCCTTGTACCTGATGTACCAATAAGTCTGGATCACCGATCACTAACAACTCCTAGACGTTCATGTCAATGGCCATATTGAGCCCTAAGATGCAGGCTTCATATTCGGCCATATTGTTGATGCAAGGGAACCTGAGTTTTGCGGATATCGGATAATGCTGACCGGTCTCTGATAATAGGACTGCTCCAATACCAGTTCCCTTGAAGTTTGCTGCTCCATTGAAGAATATCCTCTAACCATCATAGGATTTTGCAATATCTTCTCCTATGAATGATACCTCTTCATCAGGAAAATATATTTTCAGGGTTCGTATTCTCTGTCTACGAGATTCTCAGTAAGATGGTCTGCCAGCTTGTCCTTTAACTACCTTCTGAGTCATGTAAACAATGTCGAATTCGCTCAGCAGGATTTGTAACTTGGCTAGCTTGCCAATGGGCATGGGCTTCTGAAAGATGTACTTTAATGGATCCATCATTGATATGAGATATGTTGTGTAGGCATAGAAGTAATGTCTCATCTTTTGGGTGACGCAAGTTAGAGCACAACAGGTACGCTCTAATAGAGAATACCGGGCCTCATATGGAGTGAACTTCATGCTGAGGTAATAAACTGCTTGTTCATTCCTTCCCGTTTCATCGTGCAACCCCAGAACGCAGCCGAAAGCTCCATCTAACACGGCAAGATAGAGTAACATAGGTCTGCATGGCTCGGGTGATACTAGGACTGGTGGTGTTGAAAAAAATTCCTTGATTCTATCGAAAGCGTTTTGACAATCATCGGTCCACTTGGTCGCAGTTTGGCTTACAAACAACTGTAGATTGTGCTATAAACCGGATGATGTAATTAAGCCTCCCCAAGAAACTCATCACATCTTTATTGTTCCTTGGTGGTGGTAGTTCTTGAATGGCTTTGACTTTTGACGGATCCAATTCTATTCCCCGGCGGCTTACAATAAACCTCGGCAACTTCCCAGCAGAAACCCCGAATGCACACTTCGGGGGGTTTAGTTTCAGATTGTATTTTCGCAATCTATTGAAGAACTTCCCCAAATTCTCCATGTGATCAGCAGCTTTCTTTGATTTGATAATGACATCATCCACGTACACCTCGATCTCCTTGTGAATCATGTCATGGAATATGGTGGTCATGGCCCTCATGTAGGTGGACTGTGCATTCTTTAGGTCGAATGGCATCATCTTGTAACAATACACTCCCCACGGCGTGATGAACACTATTTTCTCAGCATCTTCCTCATCCATCCAAATCTGGTGATAACCAGCGAAGAGATCCACGAAGGACTATAATTCATGCTTCGCGCAGTTGTCAATCAAAATGTGTATATTTGGTAAGGGGAAGTCGTCTTTCGGACTGGCCCAGTTGAGATCCCGGTAGTCGACACAGACTCTGAACTTCCCGTCCTTCTTTGGCACAGGTACAATGTTGGCTAACCATGTCAGGTACTCCACTACCCAGAGAACTTTGGCGTTGATCTGCTTGTTAACTTCTTCTTTGATTTTCAAACTCATGTCGGGTTTGGACTTTCTGAGCTTTTGTTTCACCTGTGGACTGGTTGGCAGTTTGTGAGCCACAATAGACGTACTTAGACCAGTCATGTCATCATACGACCATGCAAATACATCCTCATACTCTTTTAGAAACTCTGTGTATTCTTTCTTTTCTAATGGTGACAAATGAATGCTGATGCGGGTCTCCTTGATGTTTCCTGAATCTCCTAGGTTGATAACATTGGTCTCGTCCAGGTTGGACTTAGGTCTGTTCTCAAAGTTCTCAACTTCTTTGACAATATCGTCAGGTATGTCGTCTTCGTCTGAATCAATGTCTGTTCGTGTATAAATAAAGTAATGAGAGGAAACAATAGCAATAAATATCAGATTCGTAAGAGAAATTTAGAAGATGCTTTGATGAATTGAACAACTTTTTTGAACAAAAGATCTTATTGCAGAAGTTGAAAAGTGCAGGAAAAGGAAAATCATTTAGTAAATAAAACAGTAAATAATACTTGTTTTAGCCTTGCTACCTTGAGGCTCGTCGGGCTTTGGTCATCTTGATAGACCAGTTCTTGAGATATGTCCCATTTCTTATAGTCTGTACGGAAGGGCCTTCCCGCCCCTCCTCCTCAAGAACAACATAGCAATCCATATCCTCGTCATGTAGGAACAAACTCCTCATTACTGCAAGTGCTTCTTCTTCGTCTGATCCGTAAATAATGTTGGCCTGCTTGAAAGTCTGCTCAAGATAAGGTATCGGTTGCCCCAAAGGGTAATAGGGACCGCGCCAAGGTGGTGACCAGTCGTTGAATTCCTGCCAAGGGTATTCATGCCCCAGACCGAAAGTGGTACCATGTTTCTTGAGTTTTATGGGCTTTGTGATCCCTTGGAGGTTCTTACCAAGCCCTTTGCCTGGCTCATATCCTCTCCAGTTCAGGATGCTCACAATCTTTCTATCCCACCACTTGTCCTTGTCGATAGCATTGACCCGCTCAACGTAGTGGTAAGTTCCCCCGCCTATCTTCCTTTTTCCATCAATCACCTGAATAGTTTGACGACTGTAATTGAGGTTGCTACCGTCACCATGAATAATCACCTCTTGGTGGTTCCACTCAAATTTTACCACCTGATGTAGCGTTGATGATATGGCCCCAATAGCATGAATCCAGGGTCGTCCCAACAATAGGTTGTAGGATGCTAGCACATCTATCACCTGGAAATCAACTTTGAACCAAGTCGGTCCCATCTGCAGATATAGACTGATATCCCCCATGGTGGACCTCTGAAAACCGTCGAAGACTTTCACATTGATCGCTCCATCCCTTATCTCATATTTCCCTTTACCAAATTTCTTGAGTGTTATCAACGGACAGATGTTAAGACTGGAACCTCCATCAATCAAGATCCTTGTGATGAAATGATCTTCGCATTGCACAGTGATGTGCAGTGCTTTGTTGTTCCCAATCCTTCAGGTGGTAGCTCGTCCTCATGAAAAGTGATTTTATGACTATCCAGTACCTGGCATACCATATTGGCCATTTCCTCGCTAGTGATGTTGTTTGGCACATATGCTCCACTCAACACTTTCAACAAAGCATTTCTATGTGTTTCAGAATTCTGTAGCAAAGAGAGGATGGATATCTGTGCCGGTGTCTTGTTCAGCTGGTCGATGACTAAATACTCCTTAGCATGTACCTTTCTCCAAAGGTCATCGGGACCTGTTTCAATAAGGGGAGGCTGTTTTGCAGCCTGCTTGCTTGATTCGGTTAGATGCTCAAGGGTGTAGACCCTACTAGTTCTCGTCATACCCTGTACTGCGATAGCTTCCTCAGACCTGACCTTGCCTTTCCTTCTCGCCTTAGCTGTGTAGTCCCAAGGGATAGCATTTGAATAGAAGGGTGGCGTGGCTGACATTGCCACCAGAATTGGTGAGGCCATCCTTACTTCAAACGGAATGTGTGTTCGGGGTTGCAAGACTGCGACCTCGAATGGTGCCTGTGCATTTGCTGGAGATACAAACTCAACTTCAGTTGGCACTGGTGACTTTGCAGGTGGCGCTGCTTCAAACTCAAATGTTATAGACATATTCACCTAAGCGTCCTCAGATGGTTGAATCTGGACTATGATCGGTTTGAGAGTGATTGTAGGTTTCTTTGGGTCATCACCTTCTGCGATAGACCCGATTGATCCCTCGGGGTTCCAATCATCTTCTATTTCAATCATATGGATACCTCTACCCTTATGGTCTGGCAAAGGATTGTTGCGGACGTTTGGAGCGGGATATTTTTCCACAATAATCTTGTTGTCAATGAGAGCCTGTATTTTGTCCTTCAGATAGAGGCATTCTTCGATGGTGTGTCCTTTCATGCCGGAATGGTATGCACGGGATTTGTTTGGGTTAATGCACTGAGAAGGGTTCTCAGGGGTGGCAACAGGGATAGGTGTGACATAACCGGCAACTTTGAGCTTCTCATACATCTGGTCAATGGGCTCGGCTATGGCGGTGTATTGCTTTGGAGGGCGGCGATCAAAATTGGGACGAGGTCTAGGGAAGTTTTGGTGTGCAGGGGGTGATTCGTAATGGGATGGCTGGGAATTATAAGTGTGGTAGACAGAAGCGGGTTGTGAGTATCTTGGCGAAGCAGGTTGATAT
Source organism: Nicotiana knightiana (assembly GCA_005239525.1). Classification (NCBI taxonomy): domain Eukaryota; kingdom Viridiplantae; phylum Streptophyta; class Magnoliopsida; order Solanales; family Solanaceae; genus Nicotiana; species Nicotiana knightiana. The sequence continues at coordinate 16,201 of ML397202.1, forward strand.
GTGGGTGGTGGATATTGGTAGGTGGGCGGTGGAGCTTGGTAGGAAGGTGGTGGAGCTTGGTATGTGAGTGGAGGTGTTGGATAAGCTTGGTATTTGAGTGGGGACTTGGCTCTTTGTGCAATAATTACGGCTCCCTGATCATGCTCAACTATGTCTAATAAAAGACTAAGTGGGCGTTGCAAATATAATCCGGGGTATTATGCCCAGAGTCGATCCCACAAGGAATTTACGTATCAAGAAAGCTGTTAGCATACTCAACTGTCACTTGATGTTATTTAAATTACTAACACTAAGTATTAAAACTAAAGATTAACTACGCTAAGGTATAAGCAATTGTAATAAAGATCTAAGGTTATGGTTTCCCCCGTTGGTGAATTTACTTCTCGGATACTTTATATAGCTTGATTAGTTGTCTTTATCAATCATGAACACTCTATCTACCATAAATCTCTCTCAAGTAATTATGATAATTTACTAGACGCACTCTCTCAAGTTACGCTAGCTAGATTGCATTACAGTTCACTTTAGATTGCACCCGAGGTATCGTTATCTCTAATCCAACCTCTAAACCCTCGGTTATGACTTTCGTCTATACTCCGGGAGTGATGTTGTTCAAACAACTACCTAAATATGCACTCTCTCTCAAGTAGATACATAATAAATAGGCACAGCTAATTGATGGCCATTCAATTAACTACAACAAGAACGTAGTTGAACAAATAGAGATTAATCAACCCATCGGAACTCTATTAATAACACAATAAGTTTATCCTCCAACGGGTTCTACCAAAACCCTAGATTAAAGAAGTTAGCTAAACATGTTCAAAAGAATCAACTCTAAAATAACTTGCATAATGAAACTACAAAGTAATGAAGAAAATCTGTACAAATTGATGTCTTGCCATCCGTCTCTTCGAATCCCCCCTAAGTTGTGTTTTTGGGGTCTATTTATATGTTTAGGACAAACCCTAAACGTGTAGGAGACGTCTATTCCAACCGGGAAACACTTAAACTCGTCAAAACTCGGAATTGACCGGAACCAGGACCCGTTAAGGCCAGGGCAGGCCTGGCGTTTGGGCTCTAAGGCCCCCCCTAATGCCAGGGGATGCCTGGCTTTTGGGGCCAAACGCCTGGATAAGGCCAGGGTGTTCCCTCTTCGCCTCTTAAGCATATTTTCGATGTATTTTCATCCATTTAGCTCGGTTTCCATCTCCAATTCACCTACACATAAAATAAACACCATTAAGCACATAAAACGTGTGTTTTTATGATTAACACACATAAAATGTAAGGCATATAACATGTTAAACTATGAATTCTAGCCTCGCATCAATACCCCACACTTAAACATTTGCTCGTCCTCGAGCAATCACACTACACTCATGTACACAACTTATTAAGNGACTCACAATTACCATGTTTTTTTCACAATCCACTCATTACTCTAACTTAGAGGTCAACAACATTACCTTTCCTTCAAGAATCATGTTCCCTCACCAAATCAAAGAGCTAGTTCCTCACACAATAAAAATTAAGAACACTTAGGAACTCAAGATAGAAAGAACCCACTCGCTCTCAGAAATAATATTCATATGCCACAAAAGATGCACCATAGGCTTGCCCGTAGTGTAATACTCTACTAATCGAGCTCATTCAGTCTAGGATTCAAGTAGGACTGTATTCGGTTGTAATGTAGGCTGCAGAACGGGTAGGATACATTTGGATATAAGAGTGGCTACACCTCCCTAAGCACATTAATACATATACTTTCGCATTCAACCTCAAACTTATAATAAGCCAAACTCCACCTCCACATCGATGTTATTACCCCATACTTCTTTAAGCACAATTACATTAAGAGTCACCACATATATTTTTCTTTCACAACAATACAACTATTATTTTCTTATTTTTTTATTTTTTTTTCTCAAGTGACTCTTACTTTTCAAAACAGTGCACCTTTCTCCTTATTTCAGTTATTCCCCTCAAAAACCAACCTACCACCCCACACTTTAACTTTTCCATATTTCATCACTTTTTCAGTGCTTACGAGAGGTGACAAGGTTCAAATATATGATCGATTCAAACAAAGGGGTATGGCTTGTAATGTGGTTGCCAAAGAAACAGGATTATAGGCTCAACGGGGTTAACTACGATACATAACAATTAGGTGGGTAAAATATATATAGCTGGCTCAACAAAGAAATGCCTATATCACTTCCAAGACTGAACAAAACTTCTATTTCGCTTTGCACACACACGGGGCAAGTTCTAGACATCAAATGCAATGCACAGAATAACATACAAACCTCACACACACTTGGCACATAACTCACTCAGGATTGGATCTATCACGACACTCCAGTCAAAGCAGTTAAGCAAATCTTAAGAATTCCTGATTTAAGGTATTTATCCTGGAGTTAAAAAAATTGAGCCTAAGCGTCACAACCAAAGTACTGACTATTCTCAAGGCATTAGCACATTTCGAGATATTGCTACTATTAAGCCCTTAACCATGTTATTCCTACTCTTAAAAAATTAAAAACTACCTACACCCGGTTCAATTAAAAACCCTTGGAAAAGAACCG
>ML397207.1:0-69349 GCA_005239525.1 Nicotiana knightiana
AATGTGCATAAAATGTAAGGTATATCACATGTTAAACTATGCAATTTAGTCTCGCATCACTATCCAGGAGTGGGAGGAAACTACAAAGGTAACTGAGTTGAGATCCTTCCTTGTCCTTGCTAACTACTATCGCCAGTTCATCAATGGCTACTCAGCAAAGGCGGCACCATTGACTGAGTTGATAAAGAAGAACAAGTCATGGGTTTGGATGGAGCATTGTCAAAAGGCGTTTGAATGTCTTAAGGCAGCTATAACAGAGGAGCCAGTCTTGGCGTTACCTGACTTTGCCAAGACATTTGAGGTGCACACAGATGCCTCAGACTTTGCCATTGGGGGTGTCCTGATGCAAGATAGACATCCTATATCATTTGAGAGTCGCAAGTTAAATGAGACGGAGCGGCGTTACACGATGCAAGAGAAGGAAATGACTGCCATCGTGCATTGCCTTCATACATGGCGACATTATTTGCTCGGGTCAAGATTCGTGGTCAAGACCGACAATGTAGCTACTAGCTACTTTCAGACGCAGAAGAAGCTCACACCAAAACAGGCTAGGTGGCAGGATTTCTTGGCCGAGTTTGATTATGTGCTGGAGTACAAGCCGGGCAAAGGTAACGTTGTAGCCGATGCCTTGAGCCGGAAAGCCGAGTTTGTTGCAATTAGTTCAACGAGATGGGATATTAGTGAGGCTATAAAAGAAGGCATGCAACATGATCCAGCAGCCAAACAACTCATCGAGTTAGCCAACCAGGGTAATACGAGACGTTTTTGGGTCGAAGACAGCCTACTACTTACCACAGGTCCGCGGGTCTACGTGCCTAAGTTTGGAGACATTAGACGGCGGATCATAAGGGAGAGTCATGACACAATGTGGGCTGGTAATCCAGGCCAACGTCGCACTAGGGTCTTGGTTGAGTCAGTCTACTATTGGCCACGTATGCGAGATGACATAGAGTGTTATGTGTAGACTTGTCTTGTTGACTGAGCAACAAAAACCCGGAGGACTTTTGGAGCCACTACCAGTTGTAGAACTTCCATGGGAGAGTGTGACTATGGACTTTATCACTTGCCTACCGAAGTCCAATGGTTATGGTACTATTATGGTGGTGGTGGATAGATTTTCTAAATATTCCACCTTCATGCCCGCCTCACCAGGTTGAACTGCCAAGAAAGCCGCGAAACTACTTTTTAAGAACGTGGTGAAGTATTGGGGATTACCAACGCATATTATCAGTGATCGAGACCCCCATTTTACTGGAAACTTTTGGAGAGAGTTATCGACATACTTGGCACGGAACTTCACTTCTCCACTAGTTTCCACCCACAGACGGATGGACAAATGGAACAGGTCAATGCCTTACTAGAATGCTACTTGAGGCATTATGTAAGCGCGCATCAGAAAGATTGGGCAAGGCTCCTAGACATCACCCAATTCTCGTATAACTTGCAACGGAGTGAGTCCACGGGGCGGACACCATTTGAGCTAGCCACAGGCTAACAACCACAAACTCCACATTCATTACCAGTCGCGTTCGAGGGAAAGAGTTTGGGGGCTTATCATATGGCCAAAGGATGGGAAGAGCAGCTTGACACTGCTAAGTCCTATTTGGATAGGGCAACTAAGAAGATGAAGAAGTTTGCAGACCGTAAGCAGCGTCCCACGGACTATAGAGTTGGGGACATGGTCATGGTGAAGTTTAACCCAAGACAGTTCAAGGCATTACGGGGCATGCATCAGAATCTGATTCGCAAGTATGAGGGGCCATTTAAGATCGTTGCCAAGATAGGAAAGATCTCATACAAGCTTGACATGCCATCGTATCTTAAGATCTACCCTGTCTTCCATGCCAGCATGCTTAAGCCATATCATGAAGATAAGGATGATCCGAGTAGGGGCAAATCAAGTCGAGCGCCTATGACTATCACCTCCTCGCATGATAAGGAGATTGAGGCTATCATAGATTATCAGGCCAGGCGAAAACAAGGGAAAAAGCCATCGCTATGTTCCTCGTCCATTGGAAAGGGAAATCACCAGAGGAGGCCACGTGGGAACGATATGAAGACTTGTGGCAATTCAAAGATAAGATCCGAGAGTTTATGTATCAACATTGCGTCGCGGTCGTCGCAATATTAAGTGGGGGAGAGTGTGATGACTCGCCACATCATCATGCCACGTAGGCTCCATTTGGCATATATTAATGCCATGTGGAAGCTTACATAAGTGGAAGGCTAGTATCTGTGAGAAGATTCTAGAGAAGTGTGGACATTTTCTTTGGAAAAGCCTAGATCCTTATGGAATTGCTAGGGAAGTCCTTAGAATCTTCTAGGCTTGTAGAAAATTCTAGAGGGTGTACTTATTTGTAAATATTAGAGACTTGTGTAATAATTAATATTTACACTTTATCCCCTAGGAGACTAGTATATAAAGGGGGCCATCCATTTGTAATTCATCAAGAAAACAATTCAAGCTCTCTCAAATACAAAGCTTCCTTTAACAATTCTCTTGTGTTCTTTCTACCAGTCTCTTAGCGATCTTGAGTGTAGTAAGGCTTACTTGGCATAGTAAGAACATGAGCAAGTTGTACAAGATCGTGAGTGAATTGTCAAGTGCCGCACGTGTACTTAGTTAATAACTAAGGACATGACAACTGTCTATTAAAAGTCCATAGTGTTAGGGGCAGTTTGGTTTAAGAGATTAGGTAGGTTATTCTATTTAATATTAAATTTATTCTGTAATTAGTTGGAGGTGTTATACCCCATTTTAACACGGGTCAAACTAAAGTATATTGGAAAGACCGAGGTTTAATTAATTTTAAGAGTCGCCACCTAATTAATTCTATGGTGAATTAGGACATCAATTTTAGCTAAGTAATACTTAAAGTTACTCTATTTTTATGGTCTACTTAACCTTAGAAATTCCATATAAGGGTTCTAATTAATCTTATAGAGAAGGTTGTTAAAGCACCCTATATGATCCATCAATTACAGTTAAGCGGCCAAACTTAGGTTAATTAGTTTAAAGTCTAATTTAACAATATTAGCTACATAATTTAATATTTCTAATGTATAGTCGGAAAATAACACGTGGTAATATATTTCATGTACTAAAATGTAACTAAACGAGTAAAACTTAATTCAACATACATCCAAGAATAACTCTCCAAAAACCATTTTTACGACAACCTGAATTGAACTTAAAAATTGTAAAAGGGAACAAATTTTATGGCCAAATATTGCCAAAAAAAATGTAAAGTATCTAGAATTGATGTTGGCAAATATTGTAATAAACTGACCATTGACATCATTGAACTTAAACTCAAATTGTTGATTTGAAAAAGCTCTTAAGATTGATGTAAAATCGGTAATTTATTGTTAACTAGAGTAAATGCCATTAAATAAGATTTAGCTACCAAATCTCATGTAAGATAAAGACCAAACATACAAATAAATCAACAATCATAAGAAGTTAAATAAAACAAATGAGAAAAGAAAATAAAAGGAAAATGAAAGACGCCCTCAAACGTTTCACTTGTTTTCTTACTATCGGGTACATTTCACGGAGGATGGTATAGGATGCGATGACTCCATGCTCGGGTAGTGTTGAGTGAGTCTCTATGAAACTCTACTAGGAGAGTCTTAAATTAGGACTCTGCTTGCTCCAAAGTTTCTGCTTATGGGCAGTGAACTGAGGCGCGATAGCAGGTCTTCGGGTTAGTCAATCGGCTTCAACTTCGGCCAGCAAACACCAAAGAGTTCTATTTTTTATGCTCAAGACTGAACAGAAAGGGAAAATAACTTAAAGAAAAACTTGAGTTTTCAAGTAAAGAGTTTGAGAGTAGTAGTATTTGAGGGAAAGGAGACGGCTGTGAGGGCAGTGAGCGGCAGTTTCCCCATCCCGTTTCCCTAATGCCAGTATTTATAGGCAAAAATTAGGGTTGATTTTGGGCGGGATTTGAAACAAGAAAAAGAAAAAAAAAATGAAAATTGGATCAAATTGCCCGTTCAAATTTGAACGTTGGAAGCCATGGCAGAGATGGCAGCATGGAGAAAGAATTTTAGGCCAAAAATGGTGAAGCATTTGCTAGGTTGGGTTAGAGAAGATTTTGGCATTTTCTAAAAAAAAAGGAATAAGAACGTTGGGAAACAACTGATGAAAGGGTTTAGGTTCCCTTGTGATGTGTGAAGCAAATGAGTCCATTGGATCAAGATTAAAGGGTCTAGAGGGTTCTATGGGTTTGGGTTGCTGATAATTGGGTTTTGGGGGCTGAAATTAGAAAGCACTGGGCTAGAAATTGGGCTATTGGCTTAGGCTTAATACTTGGCTAATTTGGCCGAAATTTTGGGCCTTGAGTGCTGACCATTTTCCTTCTTCCTTGTATATTTCTTGAGGCTTTCATTTATATTTACAATAATTTTTAGTTATATTATATAATTCTACATAATATTAAACATTAATATTACTCAAACTATTTTTTGTGTCTTAAAATAATTTATGATAGCTAAAATTTGATAAATAACCTACATTAATTGGGAATAAGAGTAAATATTTTAAAGTATTGAAATACATACTACTATTTGATTTAATAAAGGAATGTGATATACTTTTCGCAAAAGACGATAAAAATAATATTGAAATAAAAGTAATAACAATAAAAAAATACTAATATCCAATAATAATAATAATAATATAGATACTAAAAATAATAATACTAACTAGGTCTATTTTGGGATAACAATTTTAAAATATTTATTCCTAAACTATTAGCAATATTTGAAGCTAAAAAAATAGTTTGGAAGAAAGGAGGGACAAAATTGGATGTCAACAGCTGCACCTCTTTGCCAGGAGACGATAAAAGAGTTTTCGGGCAAAGAAATTGACTTAGTAGCCAATTTTGTCCTGACTTGTAAATGTGGATTTGAGTGTTTTAAGGCTTATGAAAGGAAGTTTGGAAGGCTCTTGAAGCGAAAGGAGATTGTGGAGAGTTGTGGCCGAACTCTGGTCTCCAAGTTGCCTACATATCTCAGATTTCACGAGAATCAGGCCATATGTAGTTCAAGACTTATGGTACCTTGGAGTAGGACTCAACTATTGATCCAAATCTTAAAATGCTGCCCCAGTATTGAATTATAGAGACACTGGGTACCATGATTGAAGGAAATATGTCTGAAAATAACGATTTGATTAGGAGTTTTGAGAGTTGAGACGAGCAGAGTCCAAAGTAGATCCTTAACCTTTGTTGGAGATTCTGTTATTCCTCTCCAACAAATTGTCCTAGTTCACTGCTAAGATATAGTTCCACGTTGCACTATATTTCCTGTAAATCTTAACACTGCTAAAAAAAAATTCTTTAGGAAATAAGATGCAATATGCCATAACAGTAATCTTATGAAAATAATATTTAAGAGTCAATTCATAAGAAATGCGAATTATTGTGCAAACATAAAAATATAATTTTATGGTGACATATTTCATGGTCAGCAATGGCACATGAAATTTAGTTTATAAAGATAAATGCATTTGCAAACATTTTTGAAGGATAATATGTTTCAGCAATGCTTATGCAATTGTGACCACTTGGGTCGAAATAAATAAATGTCTTTTTGAGGAAGGATTAACCTCCATGTCCTATTCGAAGGCGGACAACCATGATATTTTCTATTTGAGGGTGGGTAACCCAAAATATCCAATTTGAGGGAAGATGTACCCGATATATCCTATTTGAGGGCGGGTTAGCTCAATGTCCTATTTGAAGGCGGACGACCATGATATGTTCCATTCGAGGGTGGTTAACCCAAAATATCCTATTTAAGGGCGTATGGACCCGATATATCCTATTTGAGGGCGGGTTAGCTCAATGTCCTATTTGAAGGCGGACGACCATGATATGTTCCATTCGAGGGTGGTTAACCCAAAATATCCTATTTAAGGGCGTATGGACCCGATATATCCTATTTGAGGGCGGATAGACCCGATATATCCTATTTGAGAGCGGATAGACCCGATATATCCTATTTGACGGCAAATAGACCCGATATATCCTATTTGACGGTGGATAGATCCGATATATCCTATTTGACGGCGGATAGACCCGATATCCTATTTGAGAGTGGATGGACCCAATATATCCTATTTGAGGGCGGATATACCCGATATATCCTATTTGACGGCGGATAGACCCGATATATCTTATTTGATGGCGGATAGACCCGATATATCTTATTTGATGGCGGATAGACCCGATATATCCTATTTGAGGGTGGATAGACCCGATATATCCTATTTGACGGCGGATAAGCCTGGCATGTGGTGCTTGATTCGTAATACAAAGATTGATGCAATGTGAAGAGCTTAATACGGTGCAGAGATATTGATATGGTGCCCATTTTGTTGTGGTAATTCATGGTCCGCAAAAATTCTGATGTTGTGACTTTGTAATAGCGGATATCCATGGTGCGGAGAGCTTGATGCAGTGCCTTTACAGAAGAAAATATTCAAGGAGCGGTGCCAATAATTTGGGAATTTGCATGCTGAAGTTCATTATTAGTAAATTCCTGCACTCAAAGAAAACTATGAGTTTCAAAATATAATTTACGATAACTCGGCTTGATCCTTTTCTTCCTCTTGCAACTTCTGACTTGATGCCGAGATTTTAAAATAATGTGCAATATCATTCAAGAATAGCTAAAGGTTTCCCCTGCATTACTCAAAGAGAGTTGTTAGTATAAAAGAAAATGGTTGCCTTGCATAGAACATCAAAGTTTTGGCATTGAATATGCGATTGTATTGCTATTGCATTTCAAACTTGTTGATGCGAAGATGACCAGAATTTAGCTCGAAAATCTGACTTCTGCTTTGCCGAATAATGAGAATCCTTCTGCAAAATCTGCCCCGGTTTTGAATTTTGGGGGAAATAAAATTATTTATTATATTGAGACCAAACCCATAGGGCCGCCTACGTATCCCCTCTTAAAATCAGGTCAAAACGTAGTTCATTACAAAAGTCTCAGCAGAATTTCAAAAGAGTAGTACTAAGGGCGGGTGGGTGGAGAATGGTTGCGATATGACATCGTTCTCAGTCCTCCTGATCTGCTATGTGTTTTCTCTTTAAGCATCATGGTGACAATTTTGATGGATCGCCTTTGATAATGAATGTGCTTGTGGTGCATTTACTGCTTGGTAACTCATGTTGTACCGTTATCTTGTCTTGTTAAATCATGCTTTGAATCTTGAATTTGAGGGTTGCACATTCTTCAGTGTCATGTCCTTGAATGTTTGAATGAAATGCATAATTCTTGGATGGATCAAAGTTTTGAGGTGGATGCTCAGAGATAAATCCTTTCTTTGGTTGTATAAGACCTTTGGCTTTCAATCTATCAAGTATGTCAACCAATGGCTCATCCAAAGGAGTGAAAGAGCAGGGCTTCATCTTCTTTTGTTGTCGAGGATTGCATTGTGCTCGGGGAGATTGCTTCTGAAAGTTCTGCTGAAAATTTTGCTGGTGATTAGGCTTGAGGTGCATGCTCCTAAAGTTGGAATTGGCATAATTTTGCGAAATATGATTATTGTCATAGCATTGTGGCTGGTGCATAGTCATGGCAACTGGATTCTGTTCTTTCTTTTGCATCGCAGGTTTTCAGGTATCTCTTGATGGAAGGTTTGGTTAATAGCTTGAGTTGTCGACCCATCGACAACTCTACCTTCCTGAATGCTACATTCTAGCTCTTTTCTAATTTGAATCAAATCGGAGAAATTGTATGCACAAGTTGCGAGCAGCTTATCAAAATATATGCCTTCTTGAATTTGAATGAAGGTTGAGATCAATTCCCCCTCAGGCAATGGAGGATGTATTTTTGAAGCTTCTAATCTCCATCGCGTGGCATAATCTTGAAAAGATTCATGCGGAATTTTCTTTATTTTGAGCAAATCAGTCATGTACGGATCACGTCCAATGTTGAACTCATATTGTTTCACAAAATCGCAAGCCATGTCTTCCCATGTACGCCATTTGTTAAAGTCTTGTCTGGTGTACCAAGTGGGTGCTAATTCAGACAAGCTTTGAATGAATAATCTCATTCGTATAACTTCATTATGTCCAATACCAATCAATTTGTTGCAGTAATCCTTTAAATGAGCAATGGGATCTCCAATCCTATTAAAAGTATTGAACTTTGGAAATTTGTACCTGGTGGAGGCTCAACATCTGGATTCAAACACAAATCTTCATATCGTAGACTTTGATAATTTCTCAATTGCAATTCTTTTCCAATGACATTCTTCAAATTATGGAGTTTAGTCTCCAAATTTTCGCGGCAAATTTGCTTGGTTTCTTTTTCAAGTCTCTTATACGAGCATGGTGCTAGTTGGTTTTGCTTGTCCTCCTCGAATGGAGTTGTGGTTATAGGAAGTAGGGTATTAGGAATTATCATGACTTGATTGAGATTGTAGGTTATTTGTATTTGTGGAGAGATTGTATAAGTAGGAGTTGGGCAAGGAGATATGGTGAAGCAAATATTTTGGGTGGAGCTGGAAGCGGAGGTTGTATTTGGAAGTAGGTTGAAAGTGTTACGGAGATTAACCAACGCATTCCTTCGTACCACATTTGACTTGGTACCATCAGTCTATGTTTGCAATAGTCCCTTACTAGTGCTGAATTCTTCAAATCGGTCTGCCATTATAGCCTCGTCCTTTATGCAGATTCGCGGTCAAAACAGTGTTCAATGCTAGTCAACCTTTAAAGGAAAAAATAAAACTTTTCAAACAAAAATAAAGTGTTAGCATATTCATCATAATGAAATAAATGCATAAAAATAATAGGGTATACAATTAGATAGATTAATCCATGATATGGTTAAGTATATGCCTTGAACTAGAAACGATGGCCTATGTTGCAAAATGGATGGACGAGGATGAATTGTTATCTAGAGGGCTCTAACGCTCGAGACTTGTTGGAAACGAATTAATTTGAAATTTTGTGAAAGGTTGACTCATGTCGAACATCAAAGCTTTAACTTTATCATAAGTTCTTGTCATTGCATGACTCTGGTGTACTTTAAAACACGGCCCCAGTCTTTAGGAAGTTTCTGATGGCTACTCCATGGCATGACGTCCCTTTTGAGCAGACTCAATCTGCGTGCTAAGAATCTGCCCTAGCTTCTTTCATGAAGGAAAATGAAAATTTTTGCTATAAAAGACCGAGCCTTATATAAAATTCCTATGTATCCCACCACGGGAATCAGGTCAAACGTAGTTCCAAAATACATTAAGGATAATTTTGCTAAAATATGACCGAACCCGATATGGATTGCCTACGTATCCCACCAAGGGAATCAGGTCCGACGTAGCTCAGTTACATACAAATAATAATTTTTAAACAAAAATATCGACCCCAAAATCATATTTATCCAACAAGAATCAAACCGGTCATAGTTTGTTACAAAGATGGATGCAAAAGATGATCAATTAAGCGTACAAAAGGATATTGCTACTTTAAAACTAAATCTCAGTTCACGATTCCCCACTATTCTTCTTCCGGGAGGCACTTCTACATGCTCAATTCTTCTGCATTGCTTGGTTATAGGGAAGAGTTGAATTACCACATTGCGGATGCGCTACTTGGGTGAAATTCTGTATAGGGATGACATATGGAGGTTGGTACCACATAGATTTAGGGGGAGGCACCGGTCTCTGAATGACTTTACCATTATCCAATAGCTTCTCGATTTCCTCTTTCAGACAATGACACTCATCTGTTGTATGGCCTAGCATGCTCGAGTTAAATACGCAGCACTTGGTTGGATTGAAATGAGGTGGAGGAGTTTTGGCCGGTTTTGGTTGCATGATACCAAATGATCTCAATCTCTCAAAAATAATAGATGTGGTTCACTCAAAAGGGTAAAGTTTCGGGATTTTCTTATCTTGGGTGCTGATGGTGGAGGATTTAATGCTTCATCAATCACCCCTTTCCCTTTATCCTCGAGGTGTGTCTCAACCGTCTTGCCAAGCTTCAACGTTGATCCTACCGCCTTTTCTTGAGGTTCGTTTGCTTTCAAACTCTGTGGAGACTCCATGGATTTTCTCTTCAACGAGCTGTATATGCTAGTAGTATTGGTGGATGGCCTATATTGCTTGATAAAGTCCTTTACTAGGTCATTCCAACTGAACTATTTCCATGTGTCTTGCTTCGCATACTAAATTAATGCTGGCCCTGTAAGCGTCCTAACAAAGAGCCTCAATTTAAATTCATTGTCTTGCCCTACGCATGCTAGCCAACCATGATATGCATTCAAATGGTTTCGAGGACAACCTATCCTGTTGTACATTGGAATATCAATGAAATTGGGCGTATCCTTGTTTTCATTTTCTGCCTCAACTAAGTCTGACTCAGGTTGTGAGGCATGATTATTTTTCAAATGATCATGGTGAATTTCTGCATGGAGTTGTCTTCCACCATACTCTCTATCTTTACTTGTCTCTGTCAAGCTACTGAATGCCTTTTCTAGCAAGAAAGAGTGCAGATTTGGAAAAGACTGCGCATCACACTCATAAGTGGGAGGTGTACCTGTGCGAATCAGAGAGTAACCTTTTTCGTTGGACGAGTATTTGAGATCGGCTATCATCTCCTTGATGCCATCAATTTCTTGTTCCATTTGTGCCACTTTTGCTTCAAGCTTAGCAATCTTATATTGGTATGATTTTGTTTTCTCGCCAGTAGCTTCCTGTCACGACCCAATTTCGGAGTCGTGATGGCACATGTCATGGAACCAGGCAAGCCGCCCTTTTTAACTAAGCTAAATTCAATTTCCAGTAAAAATGCGTTTTTAAATGAATTTATTAATAATACTAAGAGTCTGAAGTTTAAAAACAATATTTGAAAAATAAAAATTACAAATCTCCAACCCAGGATCCGGTGTCACTCAGTCATGAGCTATTATAACATAAAGCAAAGAAAAGGAGAAATGGACAACATTGTCTCAAAATAAAGAACAACAAGTAGAATAAGAAAGAGAAGGCGAGGTCATGATCGCCAGCTGCTACCTCGACAAATCCAATGAAAACTCTGATAGTTGCTCAATATCCACTACCGGGTCCCGGTGTACCTGGGTCTGCACACAAGGTGCATGGGGTAACGTGAGTACACCAACTCAGAAGTAACGAACCCAAACTATAGGCTGAGAGGTAGTGACAGACTAAACCTCAATAATTAAATCATCAGCATACAAAATTTAGGCATGTTCACAGTTTGTCAGAAAATAACAACAGAATATACTAGATATACCTCCATAGGTTCTGCATGCCAACAGGTCACAGTGTAAAAATGCACATAGTGCTCACAACTCTCCCACAGAAGTCCACTCAGTACTATATATGGCTCTCAGACCCAGGGAAGTTCCATCCCCGAATATGCATAAACACCGGTGACCGTAGTCACTCCGTACTAAGGAAAAAAGGACAGTCCAACCCCCACGGAGAAGATTCATCTCCGGAATAGAACACTCGGACAATATCCATATCCAGGGAAGATCCGTCCCTCACATAACATCAACTTCAGAAAAGATCCATGCCCAGGGAAGATCCATCCCTCACATAACATCAGCTTCAGATAAGATCCATGCCCAGGGAAGATCCATCCCTCTTCATCAATGCGCTCATTGGGGGTGTAAAGACTCCGGAGGGGCCCTAGTGGCCCAAGCGACATATCAAGCCAACAAAGACATGATTTAAATATCGTTGCGGTGTGCATTCTATTCTCATAACTGTTTCAATAACAGGCTCTCGGCCTCACTTAGTCATTACTCTCCAGTCTCACTCACATGGATCACAAAAGCCTCCATCATCCCGAAACAATGATAAGTATGCATATAATTGACAATAATGAGACTGAGATATGAAGTGATATGTTATAACAGGACTGAGTATATGACATCAATTAATCATAAAATGAGACAGTAATATACGACCACTCGGGTCTCAGCATTTTCGACGTGAAGCCTAGCATTTATACTTAACATGATTTCTAACAGGTTCACAATTACCACATTAACAGAAGCACATATATCATCAGGGAATAATCACTAAGTGGTGCCATGGGATAAGCCAGGCTACAAATACTCGGTGCACGCCTGCACGCCCGTCACTTGGCATGTGCGTCACCTCAACAATAGTCATAAATCATTTAGCTCGGGGTTTCGAACCCTCAGTTCCAAGTTTGGAAGCGTTACTTACCTCAAAACCAACTAATATACTACTCCGCAGTGCCCTTGCCTCTAAATTTGGCCGTCGCGTGCTCCAAATCTACCAACAATCAGATGTATATCATTATAATGTGCTAAGGAACTAATCCCAATAGAAATTTATGAAAAATACTCAAAAATCCCGAAATTGGTCATACCCGACCCCCGGGCCACGTCTCGGAACTCGGTAAAATTTACACCACAAGAAACCTCGTCCTCCCACGAGTCTATACATACCAAGAACACTGAAATCGGAGTCCAAATGACCCCTCAAATTCCCATTTTAAAGCCTCTTAATCCCAAGCCCTAATAACCCAATTTGCACTGATTTTCCCCTAATTTTTCTACCATAAATCCGACCTTTAATCACATATAAACGAGTTTAGAGTCCAAAAACCTTACCTCAATGAAGAACTATCGAATCCCCTCTTCAAAAACCCTTCAAAAGCTTCAAACCCAGATGAAATATTGAGAAAGATGGCTAAAATTCGCGAAGGCACGCTTTTATACCTTCTGCCCAGTGGTTCCGCACCTGCGACCACTTACTCGCACCTGCGGATCCCTGGTGGACACCTGCGGAAAACCCCAAGGACCTCAACTTCCGCACCGGCGATCGACCTCCCGCACCTGCGGCCTCGCAGGTGCGACAATTACCTCGCAGCTGCAGACTCTTCTCACTCAGCCAAACTTCCGCACATGCAGTGCCATGTCCGCTCCTGCGGAACCACACTTGCGTCTCCCCTTCCGCAGGTGCGAAAACACTAGTAACAACAACATCAGCAATATCAAAACCATCCCAAACTCCCCGTTAACCACCTGAAACCATCCCGAGCCCTTCGGGACCCCAATCAAACATACCAACGCNAAACCCCAAGGACCTCAATTTCTGCACCTGCGATCGACCTCCCGCACCTGCGGCCTCGCAGGTGTGACAATTACCTCGCACCTGTGGACTCTTCTCACTCAGCCAAACTTCCGCACCTGCGGTGCCATGTCCGCTCCTGCGGAATCGCACCTGCGGCTCCCCTTCTGCAGGTGCGAAAACACCAGTAACAACAACATCAGTAATATCAAAACCATTCCAAACTCCCCGTTAACCACCTGAAACCATCCCGAGCCCCTCGGAACCCCAACCAAACATACAAACGCATCATATATGATCATTCAAACTTAGTAGAGCCTTCGAAACATCAAACACAACATCAAAACCCCAAAAACACATCGAATTCAAGCCTATGAACTTTGAATTTTCTAAATTCCACCAACGATGCCGAAACTACCCAAAACAACTCCGATTGACTTGAAATTTTGCAGACATATCCAAAATGAAATTACGAACCTGTTCCAACTGTCAGAATTCCATTCCGACCCCGATAGCCTATTTTCCACTGCCGACCGAAAATCGCCAAAAATTAGCTTTCGCCAATTCAGCCTAGTTCTACACCGGACATCACAAAAATATTCCGAACACACTCCTAAGTTCCAAATCACCTAACGGAGCTATCCGAGCCATCAAATCCGCATTCTGAGGTTGTTTACCAATAAGTCAACCCTCAGTTGACTTATTTTCATTTTAAGGCTATTTTTTTTAAAGACTAAGTGACTAAATCATCACTGCAACCATTCCGATTCCAAGCCTACCAACTCTAACACATCAATAACAGTACAACCAACCTATGGCAGGGCAATAACAGTAATTATAATGTAAGTTCTACGTAACGACCGACCGGGTCGTTACACTTCCTCTTCAACTAAGTCAATCACTACGATTTGGTCAACCATATTGTCCTTGAAGTTTTCTTTGCTTTGATGTTCAACTTAAGTCAACCTTTTGAGGAAAACAGAATATATAGATGGTAAGCAATAAAGCTGATAGTAGAACTTTTAAGAATGTATTTTCTAAGAAATCGATGGATCGAGTCTTATTAAGAGAAGCCAAAGAATAATAATAATAATAATTTATTGGTATTTGGATATAGACAAGCTTGAAATCAAAATAATTGATAAGGTTGTCGAGGCCTGGAATACTCTAAAAAATTTCATGCAAGTACTCTAAAAGTTTTAGTATTGGCAAATCATAAAGTTGTCGAGGCCTGGAATACGGTATCAACCGTTTTGAGAGTTATGAGATGGTCCTTCAACACGCATAGCAAAACTAAGAATTAGCAGGGTGCGTGAAGATTAGTCTCGACGACCCGAAATAATAATACGAATATTTGAATTGAATAGATGACAATTTAGAATAATTTGGCGATGCAAATTTGCCAAATAGTGGCATTTTGTTGTTTGGTAGATTGCACAAATTTAGATATTTACCAATTTGTAAATGAGATTTGGCACGGAGGTTGAAATTCTAAAATATAGGTAGAATTCTAAATAAATTTTAAGAAAAATAGAGCTATGAGACAAGACAGAAGTTTATGCTTGTGTGAAAAGGACATGGACAAATTAAAAAATTATGTGAGGCACGATTGGAAATATTTTAAAAATATGTAATCATATTTAAAGAAAGGGACGCGAATAAAATTAGCTCGAAAAATTAAGTGGGCAAATTATTTTACCTAACCATAAGCGACTACACTATTTTTTAATGAAATCTTACTATACACCTTGTTGGTTAAAGAAAATTCTTAAAGCTAGTTAAATGCACGAATATTGAGTGATTTCATGATGGACCGAGCTTTGTTGAAAAGTTTGCGGACAAAATATCCTACCTTATAAATAATAGAAGATCATGCTCAAAGACTAAAAAGATATCTTAATTAGATTCCAAGAATGGGAGTGGACAGAAGAGAAATTAGGGCCTAAGTAAATATCTAAACGGTGCTCTAAAGTCGTTAAAGAGCACTACGTGCAAAATAATTGGTGATTATTATCATTATTATAATTCGGGAAGATGATATATAAATAAGTAAAAAGAAAAAAAAATACATGAACAAATAAATAAAGTATGCATAAAACTGTAAGTAAGTTGGATAGTCATTACTTTATTCTTCTGTAAAACATCAAATGATGTTAGTAAAAAATAATAAAGTTAAGTAAGCCAGAACAATAAGCAAGTAATCAAGCAATAATGTGACACATTTCAAAGCTTAACAAATAATAGCGCGTCCTAATATAAGAGACATTTTTGTGCCAGAGGTAGGCCTAGTGTGTATTAAAGGACAAATATGTCATTATGTGTCATTCCATCATTTTAAATTAATTAAACAATTCTATTTTTTTCAAAAAAAATTATTAATAGTAATAATAACAATAATAATAATAATAATAAAGTAAATGAATTGCTTAAACCTTTTTTTTCTCTAAAAATTCAAAAGAAAGTATAATAAAAGATATTTCGTCATGTTTAAACTTCTCGATGTTACGCTCGATTATGTCATTTGAAAATTTTCATACATATCATCGAAAAATTAGTCATGCTCCATTACCTAGGATTTAATTAATTTAGAGCAAATGGTCTACATATTTGGCATGTTCACTCTTCAAATAATGCACATATGTGATAAGGTGTCACTTGGGGTTGAAAACCCACTTGGACATTTAGGTGAGGTTAACTAATGGATTTAATACACCTAGGCTATTAAATCACCTAAGGTTAAAATGATGCATGCTCTTAAAGGGGTTTTGGTTTAGCTCTATCTAAAGTTGACTAAGAGTGGGTTTTCTAGACTGGTGTTCTCCCAAGCGAACAACTTGAGAGTGGAAAGTCATGACTGTCGATTGCACCGCTGATCGACTTACCCACGAACTTTCTCCTAAAAGGTATTTTTTGAAAAGTGCACGGCAGCGAACCACGTAACCGCGAGGTGTATTCTTTGTGCGAATTTTCCAGGGGTGGAAGAAGTGAAACGGAATGACAGTTTATATAAAGCATTAATAATAAATAAAATCACATAAAGGCAAAATAAACATCATAAACAATCACATCTCAATTTTATTATTAACCTAAGTTTGTTAGGATTTAGAACCTAATATCCCCAGCAGAGTCGCCATGCTGTTATACCCCATTTTAATACGGGTCAAACTAAAGTATAACATATTGGAAAGACCGAGGTTTAATTAATTTTAAGAGTCGCCACCTAATTAATTCTATGGTGAATTAGGACACCAATTTTAGCTAAGTAATACTTAAAGTTACTCTGTTTTTATGGTCTACTTAACCTTAGAAATTCCAGGTAACTAATTAATCTTATAGAGAAGGTTGTTAAAGCACCCTATATGATCCATCAATTACAGTTAACCGGCCAAACTTAGGTTAATTAGTTTAAAGTCTAATTTAACAATATTAGCTACATAATCTAATATTTCTAATATATAGTCGGAAAATAACACGTGATAATATATTTCATGTACTAAAACGTAACTAAACGAGTAAAACATAATTCAACATACATCCAGAATAACTCTCCAAAAACCATTTTTATGACAACCCGGATGTCACGACCCGAATCCTAACCCAGGTCGCGATGGCGCCCAACACCGTAGTCAGGCAAGCCAACATCAATCTACTGGTGAGTTTCTTTTAATTTACCAAAAAATTTCCAACACTTACTTGGTTTAGATTTTATACATTGGGAAAAAATGAATAACTTAGACAATCTTAAGCATAAATAGTCATAAAAGTCATAATTTAATATTTACATCCTAAAAATAATGTCTACTAATGTGTGTGCCAGGAACTAGTGTCACAAGTCTACATGCATACTGGTAGAGTAAAAACAAAAGAAGTAATAGATTGCCCTACTGTCTGAAAATGAATAGACAGAAATAACAAAAGAAGGCTCCATAGTGCTGCTGAGGGTCGTCAAGAGGTGCATCTCACTGTGGAGTCTAGACCAGGTATATATCAGGGACGAACTCCAGACTGATACCCAGATGCACCCGCCTCAGAACCTGTACAATTAAGTACAGAGCATAGCATGAGTATATAAACAATATGTACCCAGTAAGTATCCAGTCTAATCTTGAAGAAGTAGTGACGAGAGGTCAACGTGACACTTACTAGGGTCAAAATAATATGTTTTAAATGTAAGGCTAATAAGGGATGGAAATCATGAATAATAATGAAGACAGGAACATCAAATATCCTTTACAAATACCTTTACATGTCAAGTTCTCTAGCATACAAATTACCTAGTTTTCCTTTTTCATGATATTTAACAGATACATAATCACAGAACACCCAACATCTAACAAACACATAACATGATGTGAACATACGACTGACACAACGCGAAAATAAATGTGCACTGCCGAAGCGTCGAATGGCTCGAACCATAGATGCATCTATTACACCGCTCACGAATCGAACATGCGACGCGGTTGACATAATAGTAGGGCTACTCTGCTCGCGAATCATACATGTGACGCGGGTACCCGTATACATACACATAATTAACAGGAAATCAGGAATTCAGTAGAGAATATACTTACAGAGAAGGATTCAATAATATAAATTGCAGAATGTAACCTCCTAGATGTTCACTTAATAATTCAAGGATATTAGGCAACCTAAATAAACATTTAAGATTATAGATACGACACATACAACATGCTTGTGAATCCTAAACTCTCCGACATAACATAATAGTAGCTACGCACGGAATCTCGTCACTTCGTGCATGGGTAGCCCCCACAAATAAAGACATGCAATTATTTATATTCACCTATGGGGACGATTCCCTCTTACAAGGTTAGAAAGAAGACTTACCTCGTGTCAAGCCTACTTTTCGGGTCAAGAAAGCGCCCGAAACTCCTAATTCGTCGCCCAAGAACTCGAAGCTAGCCAAACATCACATTAACAAGCCAATCTATGCTCAAAAGTCCATAATTCTCCTACATAAACGGTTATTTCAACCCAAATTGGAAAATCCTAAAATACATCACCCGGCCCACATGCTCGGATTCTGAAAATTTTTGGAGGAAATACTTACGCATAGCCTAAGGATCAATATTATATGGTTTTTGTATGATTTCATAACAAATTTCTTGATAAATTCTTGTTTTTATCAAAACCCTAGGTTTCGCTCTAAACCCATAATTTCTACTAATTTAAGGTGTTAATCTACCCAAGAATTCAGGTATTAAATTCACTTCATGGTAGGAATTACTTACCTTACAATTTCTAGGTCGAATCCCTCCTTCACCAGCTCTCCAAATCGTCCAAAATGATGAAAAGTGGTTCAAAAATGGCTAAGTCTCGCATTTAAGGCGACCTCACTGCCTACAGGTTTTTCGTACCTGCGGCTCATTGACCGCACCTGCGGTCTCGCATCTGCGAGAAGAATCTCGCATATGCAGAAAAGAGGGAGGGGGGGGGTCAGTGGTCGCATATGCGGAGCGAAAATCGCACCTGCGGATCCGCTTCTGCGGAAAATGATCCGCACCTGCAGAACTGCGTAACATCCCTTGGAGCCACACCTGTGAGGCTGAGACCATAGAAGCGGTCTCGCACCTGCGGCTATACCTCCGCAGGTGCGGTCGCACCAGATCTGGTGCACCAGCAGTCTTTTAAGGCTGGTTTTTGCCTCGCACGATGACCGAATGGCATCCTGGCCAATCGAGACCCCGTCCAAATATACCAACAAGTCATAAATCATAATACGCACTCGCTCGAGCCTTCGGAATTTCCGAAATAATGCTAAATCTAAAAATCATACCCCAAAACCTATTGGATCAAACTTAAGAACTTTAAGTTCTTGAATTCACTTTCAACACGCCAAAACGTACCTATACTACTCGGATGACACCAAATTTTGCGAGCAAGTCATAAATGACATAAAGGAACTATTCCTGGTCTCGGAATTCTGTTTGGACCTCGATAACACCAAAACACGTTCCAACCCTCAATTTGAACTTAAGAAAATTCTTATTTCACTATTTGGCGCCGAAACGCTCCCCGGTCATCTAAAACCCATTCCGAACACACGCCCAAGTCCGAAATCATCATACGAACCTACCGGAACCTTCGAATCTCGATTCCGAGGTCGTTTACTAAAAATATTGACCGAATTAAAACTTAGCCTTTAAGGCCAACCTTAAGGAACTAACTGTTCCTATACCACTCCAAACTCCTCCAAACCTCGAACCACCTGTCCCCGCAAATCATAAATCAGTAAAAGTAACTACGGGAAGTTTCATTTAGGGGCACGGGGTCCTAGAACACAAAACGGCTGGTCGGGTTGTTACATTCTCCACCTCTTAAACAAACGTTCGTCCTTGAACGGGTCTAGAATTATACATGGAGTGCTGAATAAGTGTGGATATCTGCTCTGCATGTCCTCCTCGGACTCCCAAGTCGCCTCCTCGACTGGTTGGCCCCTCCATTAGACCTTTACGGTGGAAACCCTCTTGGACCTCAACTGGCGATCATGCCTGTCAATGATAGCAACTGGCTCCTTCTCGTAACCCAACCTCTCATCTAGCTGAATGGTGCTGAAATCAACCACGTGAGAGATGTCGGCGTGGTATCTCCGGAGCATGGACACATGAAAGACCGAATGAACCCATGATAAACTGGGAGGTAAAGCAAGCTCGTAAGCAACCTCCCCAACTTGTCTCAACACCTCAAATGGGCCTATAAACCTTGGGCTTAGCTTGCCCTTATTCCCAAACCTCATAATACCCTTCATCGGTGAGACCTTCAACAGAACCTTCTCGCCCTCCATAAATGATACATCACGCGCCTTCTGATCCGCGTAACTCTCTATCTAGACTTTGTTGTGCGAAGTCTCTCTTGAATCAACTTCACCTTCTCCAAAGCATCCTTCACCAGATCGGTGCCATATAGCTTAGCCTCGCCAGGCTCAAACCACCCTATGGGAGAACGACATCGCCGACCATACAAGGCCTCAAATGGAGACATATCTATGTTGGACTGATAACTGTTATTATAAGCAAACTCGGCCAAATCAAGAACTGGTCCCACTGCCCTCCAAAGTCAATCACACATGCCTTGAGCATGTCCTCTAATATCTGAACTGTCCGCTCCGACTGCCCGTCGGTCTGAGGGTGGAATGCTGTGCTGAGCTCTACCCGGGTGCCTAACTCACTCTATACTGCTCTCTAGAAGTGCGAGGTGAATTGAGGACCTCGATCTGATATAATGGACATAGGCACACCGTGCAACCGAACTATCTCCCGAATGTAGATCTGGGCCAACCTCTCTAAAGTATAAGTAGTGGCTACTGGAATGAAATGTGCCGACTTGGTTAACCTGTCCACAATAACCCAAACCGCATCAACCTTCTGCAAGGTCCGAGGCAATCTGTCACGACCCGAAATCCCACCTTCAGGCCGTGATGGTGTCTAACGTTGAACCCGCTAGACAAGCCAACTTTACTGGTTATTTTGATTTATTCCTTTGTTATTTAGCATTTAAAAAGTGAAATACAAGAACAAATAGAAATAAGAATGCGTAAGATAAGAATTTCAACAACTTAAATAACAAATCTTACGAAATTTCCTTAAACATACCCCCAGAACTGGTGTCACAATTTCACGGACAGTCTAAGATTTACTAAAAACATGAGTCTGAAATAAAAAAATGTAGCCGTCTAGAAATACAAGATAAGATAGAAGGAAAGAAATAGATGGTCACGCCAAGGCTTGCGGACGTCAGCAGGACTACCTCGGTGTCGCCGTGGACTGAAGGATAATCCCTCGCTCAATGTCCACTGGGTCCGGCTCCGTAATCTGCACAACATAAAGAAGTGCAGGTGTAGCATCAGTACAACCGACCCCATGTACTGAGTAAGTTCCGAGCCTAACCTCGGCGAAGTAGTGACGAGGCTAGGACACGACAAATAACGAATACCTGTACAATTCTATAATGTAATAAAGAAGTAATGACAAGAAATAACAGATAAGCACAAAAAATGGAGCGAACATGCTGGGGGAAAGGGTTAACAATTCATTGAAATGACAGAATACGATAACAACTGGAATGTATAATAACAATGGCACGGCATGTCCCCTCATGCTATAAATAAATAAACACTCGGCACAGAATGTCCCCTTGTGCAATAAGTAAATAAACACTCGACACGAAATGTCCCCTCGTGCATAACCTCACAAACACTCGGCACGGAATGTCCCCTCGTGCAATAAATATATAAACACTCGGCACAGAATGTCCCTTCGTGCATAACCTCACAAACACTCGGCACGGAATGTCCCCTCGTGCAATAAATATATAAACACTCGGCACAGAATGTCCCTTCGTGCATAACCTCACAAACACTCGGCACAGAATGTCCCCTCGTGCAATAAATAAATAAACACTCGGCACGGAATGTCCCCTCGTGCATAACCTCACAAACACTCTGCACAGAATGTCCCCTTGTGCATAACAATATAAAAACAACAGTTGGCATGAAATCAACAATGAGAAACCTTAAATGCAAGGAATAATCAACAAGAATAATACCGTCCCGGCAAGGGACACATCTATAACCAATCCTACACAAGTATATAATGCAACATAAAGTTCCCCAACCGATCAACTACTCAACAATACTCATAACCATGAATTTCCACCAAGTGAATAGCTATCAAATTGATATTAAGCTCATGAACATAGTGAAAGCTAATAAATATCATATAATTGTAAGTTTCCGACTCACAGTCATGCTTGACAACAACATATAGGTACCCGTCACCTCACCTATACATTGAACATGGAATAAACACGTAGCAATTAGGACTCAACACCTATTCCCTCAAGCTAAGGTTAGGCCAAACACTTACCTCAGCTCCAAGAATCCAAATCAAGCCTCTAGCACCGCCTTTCCTTTCGAACCCGACTCCGAAACAATCATATCTAGACATAATTGACTTGATAACATCAATAATTGCTCAACAATTCAGTTTCAATGCCTAATTATAGATTTCCCATCATTCTTCCCAAAAATCCAAAAATTGCCCCCGGGCCCGCTTGGTCAAAACACGAGGTTCGGACCAAAACCTGATCACCCATTCCCCCACGAGCCCGAATATACAATTTGTTTTGAAATCCGACCTCAAAATGAGGTCAAATTCCCAAATATTCAAAAAGCCCTAACTCTACCCAAAATCCTAATTTCTACCTTTGATTTCATGATTTTAGGCCTAGAATATTATAATTGTTGATGAAAATGGAAGAAAATGAAGTTAAGATTATTTACCTATGAAGCTATGGAGGATAAAGCTCTTCAAAATCACCTATGGGGTGTTGGGGGAGAAGGAGGGTTGTGAAAAATGGTAAAAATCCCGTAATGAATTATGTTTTTGACACTTAAAATCACTGGGCGAAAATACATAGTGCGTTCGCGGCCAAAGCTCCGCGTTCGCACAGGGTTAACAGGTGTTGCCTATGCGTTCACATGCTAAGTGCCGCGTTTGCATAGGGTAATTACTACCTTGCCCCCAGGTCCCCTCTACCCTTGTGCATTCGCACCCCAACCCTTGCGTTCACACAGTAGGTCCTACACAGCCCTCCGCGTTCACACTTGACATGGTGCGTTCACACATAGTATTTTCTACCCAGACCCCCCAGACCTCTATAACCCTATGCGTTCGCACTCCCTTGAGTGCGTTCGCATAGGGTAAAATACCTGGACACCAGAAAATGCATTAAACACCAGATTTTTCACCACTTTTGCACTCCGACATCTACCCGGAACTCACTCGAGCCCTCGGGGCTCAAAGCCAAATACACACACAACCTCATAAACATCCTACGGACTTATTCAAGTAATTAAATCACCCAAATACCATCATAAACATCAAATTAACCTCAAAATCTATAGAAATTCTCAAAAACTTCATAAACTTCAAATTTTCCATTTTTGATCCGAAACACGTCAAACCAAGTCCGCTGCTTACCAAATTTTCACAGATAACACATAATAATCATATTGAACCTGTTCCGGGCTCCGGAACCATAATACGGGCCCGATAACACAGGTTTCACATCAAATTCCATTTTCAAAAGCCTTTATATTTTTCAGAAAATAATTTTCTTTAAAAATTTATTTCTCGGACTTGGGACCTCGGAATTCGATTCCAGGCATACGCCCAAGTCCCATATTTTCCTACGAACCCTCCGGGACCGTCAAATCACGGGGTCGGGTCCATTTACCAAAAATATTGACCAAAGTCAACTTTACTCAAATTATTAATGTAAAAATCATCATTTAATCAATTTTCCACTTAACGGCTTCCCGGCTACACGCCCGGGCTGCGCACGCATGTCGTGGTGAGATAAAAGGAGGCTTTCATGGCCTCGAAACACATATTTAGCTAAAATTACACGGGATGACCTTTTGGGTCATCACACAATCCAACTACGAAGTCTAGAGTGATGCGCTCCCATTTCCACTCAGGTATAGGCATCTGCTGAAGTAGGCCTCCTAGCCTCTGGTGCTCATACTTAACCTGCTGGAAATTTAAACACCTATCCACATACTCCACTATGTCTTTCTTCATCCGCCTCCACCAGAAATGCTGCCTCAAGTCACGATACATCTTCGTAGCACCAAGATGAATAGAATACTGTGAACTATGAGTCTCTTCTAGAATCATCTCCCTCAGGCCATCAACATTAGGGACACATAAGCGACCCTGAAGTCTCAGAACACTATCCTCGCTAATAGAAACCTCCTTGACACCACCCTGTACCACTGTCTCCCGGAGAGCCACCAAGTGCGGATCATCATATTGCCGAGTCTTGATCTCCCCCAATAATGAAGATTGAGCCACCACACGTGCGAGAACTCGGCTGGGATCTGAAAGGTCCAACCTCACCAGGATATTAGCCAAGGACTGAATGTCCAAAGATAGAGGTCTCTCCTCTGCTGAAATGAAATCCAAACTACCCATACTCTCCGCCTTCCTGCTTAAGGCATCTGCAACCACGTTCGCCTTGCCCGAATGATAAAAAATGGTGATGTCGTAATCCTTCAGCAACTCAAGACACCTACGCTGCCTCAAATTAAGACCCCTCTGCTTGAACAAGTGCTGCAAGCTGCGGTGGTCCGTATAAACCTCACAAGGCACCCCATACAAGTAGTGTCTCCAAATATTAAGAGCATGAACAATCTCCGCCAACTCCAAGTCGTGCACAGGGTAATTTTTCTCATGAACCTTCAACTGACGTGAAGCATATGCAATAACTCACCCCTCCTGCATCAACACGCAACCCAAACCAACACGTGAAGCGTCGCAATAAACTGTATACATCCCTGAGCCGGAAGGCAACACTAGAACTGGTGCTGAGGTCAATGCTGTCTTGAGCTTCTGAAAGCTCGCCTCACACTCGTCAGACCATCGAAATGGGGCATTCTTCTGGGTCAATCTAGTCAAAGGGGCTGCAATGGATGAAAAACCCTCCACAAATCGGCGATAATAACCTGCCAGACCCAAGAAGCTCCTTATCTCTATAGCTGAAGTAGGGCGTGGCTAATT
Source organism: Nicotiana knightiana (assembly GCA_005239525.1). Taxonomy (NCBI): domain Eukaryota; kingdom Viridiplantae; phylum Streptophyta; class Magnoliopsida; order Solanales; family Solanaceae; genus Nicotiana; species Nicotiana knightiana. Next base: position 24,679 of record ML397207.1, read on the forward strand.
CTGAACTGCCTCAATCTTCTTAGGATCCACCTTGATAACCTTTCCGGATACAACATGTCCCAAGAATGCCACATAATCCAAACAAAACTCACACTTTGAGAACTTAGCGTACAACTTTTGTTCTTGCAAGGTCTGGAGCAACACTCTCAAATGCTGCTCGTGCTCTCCCGGGCTACGTGAGTAAACCAAAATGTCATCAATGGAGACGATGACAAAAGATTCAATATAAGGCCGGAACACCCTGTTCATCAAATCCATAAACGCCGTTGGAGCATTAGTTAGGCCAAAGGACATCACTAGGAACTCATAATGACCATATCTCGTACGAAAGGCAGTCTTCGGAACATCTGGGTCCCGAATCTTCAACTGATGGTACCCCGATCTCAGGTCAATCTTAGAAAACACCCGAGCACCCTGCAACTAGTCAAACAAATCATCGATACGCGGCAACAGGTACTTGTTATTGATGGTGACCTTGTTCAATTGGCGGTAGTCATCACACACCCGCATAGTCCGATCCTTATTCTTCACAAATAACACTGGAGCACCCCAAGGCGATACGCTCGGTCTGATAAACCCCTTAGCCAATAACTCCTCAAGCTGTTCTTTCAATTCCTTCAATTCCTTCAGAGCCATACGGTATGGGGGAATAGATATAGGCTGGGTGCCTGGAGCTAAGTCAATGCAGAAATCAATGTCACGATCCGATAGCATGCCTGGAAGGTCTGAAGGGAATACATCAGCAAACTCTCGAACTTCCGGTACTGAATCAATCGTCGGGGACTCGGCGGCGGTGTCCCGCACATAAGAAAGATAAGCCAAACAACCCTTCTCGACCATACGTCGAGCCTTCAGGAAAGAAATAACCCGACTAGCCGCACTAACCGAGGAACCTCTCCACTCCAATCTCGGCAACTCGGGCATGGCTAGAGTAACAGTCTTGGCATGGCAATCTAGAATGGCATGATAGGGAGATAGCCAATCCATGCCCAGGATGACCTCAAAATCAATCATATCAAGCAACATGAGGTCCGCTCTGGTCTCGAACCCATAGAATGTAACCACACAGGACCGATATATCCAGTCCAGAACAACAGAATCGCCCACAGGAGTGGACACATAAACAAGAGTACCCAAAGACTCATGAGGAATATACAAAAAATGAGCAAACAAGGCGATACATAAGAATAAGTGGACCCTGGATCAAATAATAGCGATGCATCTCTACCGCATACTGAAATAATACCTGTGATCACGACATCTGAGGCCACTGCATATGATCTAGACGGAATAGCATAGAATCTGGCTGGAGCACCGGATGACTGACCTCCTCCTGAATGGACAGGAGCCGGCTGGGCTCCCCTACCTAGCCTCCACCTCTAGGACGACCTCTACCAACCTGTCCTCCACCTCTGGGTGGTCGGACCACCGGTGCTGAACTCATAGGCTGGAAACTCTACTGCACTGCCTTGTCCCAAATCCTGGGACAAGTCCTCTTAATCTGACCTGGATCCCTGCACTCATAACAACCTCTCGGCACCATGGCCTGCTGCCCTGAAGGACTCTGAATAGTTGGAGGACGGTATGAACTCTCTGGCATATCACTGAAATAATGGCTAGAAGACCCCTGATGACCAGAATACCTGTCGGAGGAACCCTGAATAGCTGGTGGGCGATAAGAACTCTCCGGCATAGTGCTGAAATAAGGCCTCGTGGGATCACCTCGAGGAGGTGGTGGGGGTGCTGAATATGGGGGCCTACTGGGTTGGCCCCTACCAAACTGACCTCTGCCCCTGGCTGGAGCTGAAATCCCCATAAAATCTAGCTCTCTTATCCTGCTGCCCCTGCTCTCTGCCCCTCGATCTATAACCCTCAATCCTGCGAGCAATCTCTAGTACAAGCTGATAAGGAGTCCCCATCTCCACCTCTCGGGCCATGTTGGCCCTAATACCTGAGTGTAACCCGGCTACAAATCTCCGCACTCTCTCTACGTCAGTAGGAAGTATCATGAGTGCATGATGAGACAGCTCAGAAAACCTAGCCTCGTAGTCGGTCACTGACATCTGACCCTGCTCCAGCTGCTCAAACTGATACTGCAGCTCTTCCCTCTCAGAGGGTGGAATATATCTGTCCAGGAATAACTGAGTGAACTGCTCCCAAGTGAGGGGAGGAGAATCTGCCGGTCTGCCAAGAATGTAGGACTGTCACCATCTGCGGGCCCTGCCCCCTAGCTGAAAAGTAGTGAAGTCAACTCCATGGGACTCCAATATCCTCATGTTGTGTAGTCTGTCCCTTCACCTATCAATAAAGTCCTGGGCATCCTCATGACGCTCACCTCCAAAGACAGGAGGGTGTAGTCGGGTCCATCTGTCTAATAACTTCTGCGGATCGCCGTCCGCAGCTGGTTTGGGCTCAGGTGCTGCTGCTGCTACTGGCTGAACCCCGCCCACGGACAGTGTACCTGGGGTCTGATAGACTGCTGCTGCATGTCCTACGGACTGGGCAGTAGGGGTCTGTGTCCCCCCTCTCGCCTGAGATTGGCCGGATACGCTGGAAATAAACCAGCCTGAGTCATGGTGTCCATGAACTGCATCATACGGCCCATGACCTCCTGGAATCCTGGCACCATCATAAAGTCCAATGGGGCAGGATCTGCTGGGGGCACCTCGCCCTGCTCCTCAGTAATGGGATCCTCTTCTGGATCCGCTGGTGGTGCAACTAGAACAGCTCTGGGATTCCCTCGTCCCCTATCTCGGGCCGGTGCCCTCCCCCAAACTCTGCCACAGCCTCAGATGACGGGGGTAGCGGCCCCTCCCGGGTCTAGAACGTTAGCTGCGCGCGTCCTCACCATCTGTGAGAGAATAGAAGATGGAGATTTAGTATACCATCAACTTCACGATAGAAGATGAATAAAGAGAGGTTTCCTAACACCCTATATCCGCCCAAAGATAAATACAAACGTCTCTGTACCGATCTGCAAGACTCTATTAGGTTTGCCTGTAACTTGTGAGACCTTTCGTGAACCTAGAGCTCTGATACCATGTTGTCACGACCCGAATCCTAACCCAGGTCGCGATGGCGCCCAACACTGAAGTCAGGCAAGCCAACATCAATCTACTGGTGAGTTTCTTTTAATTTACCAAAAAATTTCCAACACTTACTTGGTTTAGATTTTAGACATTGGGCAAAAATGAATAACTTAGACAATCTTAAGCAGAAATAGTCATAATTTAATATTTACATCCCAAAAATAATGTCTACTAATGTGTGTGCCAGGAACTAGTGTCACAAGTCTACATGCATACTAGTAGAGTAAAAATAAAAGAAGTAATACAATGCGCTACTGTCTAAAAAGGAATAGACAGAAATAACAAAAGAAGGCTCCATAGTGCTGCTGAGGGTCATCAAGATGAGCATCTCACCGTGGAGTCTAGACCAGGTATATATCAGGGACGAACTACAGACTGATACCCAGATGCACCCATCTCAGAACCTGTACAATTAGGTACAGAGCGTAGCATGAGTACATAAATAATATGTACTCAGTAGTATCCAGTCTAATCTCGAAGAAGTAGTGACGAGAGGTCGACGTGACACTTACTAGGGTCAAAATAATATGTTTTAAATGTAAGGCTAAGCAGGGATGGCAATCATGAATAATAATGAAGACAGGAACATCAAATATCTTTTACAAATACATTTACGTGTCAAGTTCTCTAGCATACACTACCTAGTTTTCCTTTTTCATGGTATTTAACAAATGCATAATCACAGAACACCCAACATCTAACAAACACATAACATGTCGTGAACGTACGACTGACATATGCGAAAATAAATATGCACTGCCGAAGGGTCGAACGACTCAAACCATAGATGCATCTATTAAACCGCTCACGAATCAAACATGCGACGCGGTTAACATAATAGTAGGGCTACCCCGCTCGTGAATCATACATGCGACGCGGGTACCCGTATATATACGCATAATTAACAGGAAATCAGGAATTCAATAGAGAATATACTTACAGAGAATGATTCAATAATATAAATTTCAGAATGTAACCTCCTAGATATTCACTTAATAATTCAAGGATACTAGGCAACCTAAATTAACATTTAAGATTATAGATACGACAGATATAACATTCTTGTGAATCCTAAACTCCCCTGCATAACATAATAGTAGCTAAGCACGGACTCTCATCACTTCGTGCATTCATAGCCCCCACAAATAAAGACATGCAATTATTTATATTCACCTATGGGGACGATTTCATTTTACAAGGTTAGAAAGGAGACTTACCTCGTGTCAAGCCTACTTTCCGGGTCAAGAAACCGCCCGAAACTCCAAATTCGTCGCCCAAGAATTCGAAGCGAGCCAAACATCACATTAACAAGTCAATCTATGCTCAAAAGTCCATAATTCTCCTACTTAAATGGTCATTTCAACCCAAATTAGAAAATCCTAAAATATACCCCTAGGCCCACATGCTCGGATTCCGAAAATTTTCGGAGGAAATACTTACCCATAGCCTAAGGATCAATATTATATGGTTTTTGCATGATTTCGTAACAAATTTCTTGGTAAATTCTTCTTTTTATCAAAGCCCTAGGTTTCGCTCTAAACCCATGATTTCTACTAATTTACGGTGTTAATCTACCCAAAAATTCAAGTATTAAACTCACTTCATGGTAGGAATTACTTACCTTACAATTTCTAGGTCGAATCCCTCCTTCACCAGCTCTCCAAATCGTCCAAAATGATGAAAAATAGTTCAAAAATGGCTAAGTCTCGCATTTAAGACGACCTCGCTGCCTACAGGTTTTTCGTACCTGCGGCTCGAGGACCGCACCTGCGGTCTCGCATCTGCGGAAAAGAGGGAGGGAGGGTCAATGGTCGCATCTGCGGAGTGGAGACCGCACCTACGGCTCCGCTTCTGGGGAAAATGATCTGCACCTGCAGAACTGTGCAACATCCCCTGGAGTCGCACCTACGAGGTTGGGACCGCATAAGCGGTCTCACCCATGCGGCTATACCTCCGCAGGTACGGTCGCACCAGATCTAGTGCACTAGTAGTCTTTTAAGGCTGGTTTTTGCCTCGCGCAATGTCCGAATGGCATCCGGGCCACCCGAGACCGCGTCCAAATATACCAACAAGTCATAAATCATAATACGGACTCGCTCGAGCCTTCGGAACGTTCGAAACAACACTAAATCTAAAAATCATACCCCAAAACCTATTGGATCAATCTTAAGAACTTTAAGTTCTTGAATTCACTTTCAACACGCCGAAACGTACCTATACTACTTGGAATTATACCAAATTTTGCGAGCAAGTCATTAATGACATAACAGAACTATTCCCGATCTCAAAATTCCGTTTGGACCTCGATAACACAAAAATACGTTCCAAACCTCAATTTGAACTTAAGGAAATTCTTATTTCACTATTTGGCGTCGAAACGTTCCCGGGTCATCCAAAACCCGTTTCGAACACACGCCCAAGTCCGAAATCATCATACGAACCTACGGGACCTTCGAATCTCGATTCCGAGGCTGTTTACCAAAAATGTTGACCGAAGTCAAACTTGGCCTTTAAGGTCAACCTTAAGGAACTAAGTGTTCCTATACCACTCCAAACTCCTCCAAACCTCGAACCACCCATCCCCGCAAGTCATAAATCAGTAAAATAAACTATGGAAAGTCTCATTTAGGGGTATGGGGTCCTAGAACACAAAATGACCGGTTGGGTCGTTACACTGAATTGAACTTAAAATTTTTAAAAGAGAACAAATTTTATGGCCAAATATTGCCAAAAAACGTTAAGTATCTAGAATGGATGTTGGAAAATATTGTAATAAACTGACCATTGACAGATTTGAACTTAAACTCAAATTGTTGATTTGAAAAAGCTCTTAAGATTGATGTAAAATCGGCAATTTATTGTTATGTAGAGTAAATGCCATTAAATAAGATTTAGCTACCAAATCCCATGTAAGATAAAGCCCAAACATACAAATAAATCAACAATCATAAGAAGTTAAATAAAACAAATGAGAAAAGAAAGGAAAAGGAAAATGAAAGACGCCATAAGCACTCCCAAGCGTTTCACTGGTTTTCTTGCTGTCGGGTACATTCTACGGAGGATGGTATAGGATGCGATGACTCCATGCTCGGGTAGTGTTAAGTGAGTCTCTATGAGACTCTACTGGGAGAGTCTAAAATTAGGAATCTGCTTTCTCCAAAGTGTCTGCTTATGGGCAGTGAACTGAGGCGCGATAGCAGGTCTTCGGGTTAGTCAATCGGCTTCAACTTCGGCGAGCAAACACCAAAGATGTCTATTTTTGTGCCTCAAGGCTGAACAGAAAGGGGAAATAATTTAAAGAAAAACTTGGGTTTTCAAGTAAAGAGTTTGAGAGTAGTTGTATTTGAGGGAAAGGAGACGGCTGTGAGGGCAGTGGGCGGCAGCTTCCCCATCCCCTTTCCCTAATGCTAGTATTTATAGGCAAAAATTAGGGTTGATTTTGGGCGGGATTTGGAACAAGAAAAAGAAAAAAAAATTGAATCAAATTGCCCTTTCAAATTTGAACGTTGGAAGCCATGGCAGAGATGACAACATAGAGAAAGAATTTTAAGCCAAGAATGGTGAAGCATTTTCTAGGTTGGGTTAGAGAAGATTTTGGCATTTTCTAAAAAAAAAAGGAAGAAGAACGTTGGGAAACAACTGATGAAAGGGTTTAGGTTCCCTTGTGATGTGTGAAGCAAATGAGCCCATTGGATCAAAATTAAAGGGTGAGGATTAAAGGGTCTAGAGGGTTCTATGGGTTTAGGCTGCTGATAATTGGGTTTTGGGGGCTGAAATTAGAAAGCACAGGGCTAGAAATTGGGCTATTGGCTTAGGCTTAATACTAGGCTAATTTGGCCGAAATTTTGGGCCTTGAGTGCTGACCATTTTTCTTCTTCTTTGTATATTTCTTTAGGCTTTTTTTTATATTTACAATAATTTTTAGTTATATTATATAATACTACATAATATTAAACATTAATATTACTCAAACTATTTTTTGTGTCTTAAAATAATTTATGATAGCTAAAATTTGATAAAATAACATACATTAATTGGGAATAAGAGTAAATATTTTAAAGTATTAAAATAAATACTACTATTTGATTAAATAAAGGAATGTGATATACTTTTCGCAAAAAACGATATAAATGATATTGAAATAAAAGTAATAACAATAAAAATAGTAATAATAATAATAATAATAATAATAATAATAATAATAATAATAATACTGATACTAAAAATAATAATACTAACTAGGTCTATTTTGGGATAACAAATTTAAAATAATTATTCCTAAACTATTAGCAATATTAGAAGCTAAACAAATAGTCTGAAAGAAAGGAGGGACAAAATTGAATGTCAACAGGAAGTATTAGCTAAAATAGAGACCGGCCTCCACAATGTTCTCTCCAAAACAAAACTCAAATGAGTGAAAGAAGCCCGCATTCCCTCTCTTCTTTCCCCTATCGCTAGGGGCCTTGGCCTTCTCGTTGTACCGAAATAGAGATCTGATTTAAACGACCAGGTACAACTTCACATTTGACACCTAAGGAAGGTACAACCCAACTATGAGGTACATCAGCAGATGTTACACGCCCTTAAAATGCGTTGCGAAGAGAGATCGAAGACGAAGATTTTCTGACGCAGTGCGAGCACTGGATGGAAAAGACAGATAAAGGAACAACCCACCGGCTTTTTTAACCTAATCGATAGTTGTTAGGATGAATCACACGTGGGAGAGATATGAAATCTCTGAGCAGACTTAAATCCCTTACTTTGCCATTCTTTCCAGAATAGTCTTCTCTTCTCTTCTATTAGTTAGATTGGATTGAGAAAGCTCCGCCACTCGCGCATACTGATGAAAGGGAAAAAGCAGGCCAATAATAAAAAAAAATCGACCGTTCAAGTATTCCAAATTGAATGGCAAAATGGCAGGAAGAGAGACATATAGATGGGGTATATATCCATCTATATTGAATTGTGGATTCCGAAATGATAAAATCATTTTTGATTGGACAAAAAAAGATCTCCTATAGAAGATAGTTAAGAAAATCAAAGAGTTCTTTGTGTACGTGCGTTGCACGTGTACCTCGCGTCAATAAATATTAAATTTTGTGTTTTACTTATAAAATAAATATTAAAGAAGAAGTATAAGTTTGTGTACCTTGCGTCAATAAATATAAACTTTGTGTTTCACCTATAAAATAAATACTAAAGAAGAAGTATAAGTTCTAAGAAGTATGAATGTTGATTTTCATTTAATTAGCTCAATGAGTAAAGGAATCCCGCCCAAAAAAATTCTTATATACCTTATTGTGTTTCCAAGGACTTCTGCGTAAATATCTTATAAAAATTATTTTATTTTTATGATTTAATATCAGAACAAACAAATATTATAAAAAAATACTATTATCAACAAGTAAATAAAACAAATAAAAAAATTATTTTTTTGGTCTTTTGGAGAGGTTTGCCTTATAGCTCACGAAATGCGTCATTTGGTCTTGACTCTTGAGGTCGATAAGTAACAATATAAAGTTTTAAAATGACTAATGTTGGGTGAATATTTTACAATAACTTAACATATTTAAATATAGGGAGTTGTCATTTGTTGGAAAAAATGTAAATACTACTACTACTACTAATAATAATAGTAATAATAATTAATGACAACTCATATAAATATATATTTCCTTCTACTTTTCTATCCTCGTCACTTCAAGTTTGTGTGTTATCAATTTGACTCTTAATACTACCTTATAACTAATTTTGTTCTGTTTATTTTAATTTTTGTCACCACCAATGCTATTCTTATGTAGGCAAATTAATGTATTCTAAGAGATTTGTCAGCCTGGAAAATAATTTTACTTACATGATGAATTTGAAAAATAATTAAATTAAACTCTTCTATTACTTAGTTAATTCAAATTAATTATTTGTTCTCGATATTTTAAAAAATAGTTTATTTTTTTCATTCAAATTCTTCATATATTAGTTCAGTTGTATTTTTTGTATATTTAATTTAATTATAATTTTATCCAACAAAAATTATATTCTAAAAGGATAAATGTTGATATGATATTTTACTTCTGGATTTTTATATGTGTATTTACTTTGGGTAAATTGCCAGTGTCATTTATGTGTATTTACTTTTGGGTAAACTATCAGTGTCATTTACTCTTATCAACCACTTTTCATTCGCTATTTGTTTTTTTTTTTGGTAATAAATGTTAATATTACCATAGCAAAACCAAAGATTATACATCCTAAGAGCCTCAAATGTACTTATACATTTTGTATATTTGATCTCAGCAAAAAGAGCTACTTACATCATCTTCCAACTGTATTAAAACACAAAACTGAAACAAACAAACAAAAAGAACATATTCATCTATCTGTTCTTAGTTGGTTAATCTTTTCAACAGCAATGGACAATTCCTTTCTCCCTTTACTCCAGCATATGTAAGTACTCTTTCAGCAACTTCTTTCTTTATTTGTCCCGCGCAAAACTCCAGATTCAAACTTATTTGTTTGAAAATCTTCCAATTCCTAGCTTGCCATGTATAGTAGACCATTGCTCCTATAGTTACTGCTGCAACTGTCTTCTTCATTTGCTTCCAATGTCTGCTTCTGATCCACTTTAACAACTCTGGAATTACTATTACTGGAAGTTGAATGCATGCCCATCTTTTTAGTACATCTCTCATACTTCTTATCCAACAACAGTATCCAAAGAGATGCTGTTGAGTCTCCAACACACCCATGCTGCATAAATAACAGTTAATATCACCTGTGATGTTGATCTTCATTTGCAGCAATCTTCCTTTTGTAAGTAGTCTTTGTTGGTAGGCCAACCACAATATAACTCTATGTCTTGGCATCATCAATCTGCTCCATATCGGTCTCATATCCCATCATCTTATCATATTTCCTTTGCAGTTCATTGTAACTTCTAGATACATAATATCCTCCATTATCTGTTAGCTTATACACTCCATTATTGTACCATAATATCATTCTATGCTTTAGATCATTCAGGTTTTTTCCAGTACCAGCTACTATCAGTTGGAGGAATATGATCCCATATACTTCTATTATGTTTCATATAAACACCATGCACACACCTCACCCATAACACTTCGTTATTTGTTACAATTTGCCATAGCAGTTTACCTACATAAGCTATGTTCCACTCCTTGCACCCTTTAATATTCAGACCTCCATATTTCTTTGGTTTACACATTTTTTCCCATGCAACCAATGCCAATTTTGTATGCCCTTCTGTGCTTCCCTAAAGATACTCTCTACATTTCTTGTCCACTTCGTTGATCACACTTTGAGGGAGTATAAATACAGCCCCCCAGAAATTATAAATTGCAAACAGTACTGCATTAATAACCTGTAACCTCCCTGCATATGAAAGTTGCTTAGCATACGATGTGTGTATTCTTCTTGTTATTTTCTCAACAGTTGATGACACTCTACCTTACTCCATTTTTTTGATGTTAGGGGCAGTCCCAGATATCTTATAGGCAGTACACCCACAGTGAATCCAGTCTCCTTCAAGATCTTCTGCTTTTCATCTTCTTTCACCCCTGCTATGAATATATTTGATTTCTCCATGTTAGCTATCAACCCTGATACTTCACTGAAATGATTAATAACTTCCACCATCCTATGTATATATTGATAATCCCTTTTGCTGAAAAGCGTCAGATCATCAGCAAAGATTAAATGAGTCAACTTTGTACTTTTACACATTGGATGAAACTTAAAATCAGGCAGCTCACTCATCCTGTTCAAATATCTTGTTAAATACTCCATTACTATAACAAACAACAGTGGAGACATGGGTTCTTCCTGTCTCAACCCTCTTTTCCCTTCAAAATATCCATACCCTGCCCCATTAACCTTCACTGTCAATTTAATTGTTGTTACACATATCATAATCAATCTGATGAAAGGCAATGGGAACTCATAGCCTTTAAGAACTTCCTCTAGAAATTTCCATCTCACCATATCATATTCCTTTTCAAATCAATCTTCATCAAACATCTTGGTGTAGTCTTCCTATTGTAATGTCTTAAGAGATCATGACAGATAAACACATTATGAATTAATGATCTCCCTTCTATAAAAGATGCTTGAGTATCTGCTACAATTTTAGGTATAGTTTTCCTCAACCTTGAACATATGATTTTGGAAATGCATTTGTAAATTACATTACAGCATGATATAGGTCTGAACTGGTTTGCTTGAATAGATGTCTTCACTTTAGGAATAAGAGCTATATTTGTTGAATTTATCTGTGTTAACAGCTTCCCATTTTCAAAGAATTCCAGTACTGCTTTTCTCACATCTTCCCCTATTATTGTCCAAGCTGCTTTGTAAAACCCACTCCCATAACCATCTGGGCCTGGTTAGTTCATTAATACTGAAAATAGTTGTTTTCACTTCTTCTGCTTTGTATGGCCTCATTAGTTGCATTTGCTCATCTGTTGTCAATGATTTTTCATTCTTCAAGAAGCTTAGAAAAGCATGTGTTCTTGATCTCTCCTTTGTTCCCAACAGTTCTTTGTAATACTGAACAAATATTTCTGCAATCTCCTCCTGCTCATATTTCATTCTTCCCATCTTGTCCTCTAATTGTATAACAACTTCTTTCAAACTTCTATATTTTATTACTGAAAAGAAGTACCTGTTATTGTCATCTCCTAATCTGATCCATCTAACTTTGCTTCTTTGTTGAAGAAATATTTCTGCCAAATAAGATGATTTTTTAAACTTCTGAAATTTCTCCAGTTCTGCAGCTTGCAATTCAGCATCCATTGGATTCTTATGCAACTCTGCTTGAGCTTTAGCCAACTCCAATCTATCCTCATCTGCTTCTCCAATGATATTGTTAAAATATCTTCTGTTTAGCTTCTTCAATTTGTTCTTCATCAATTTCAGCTTCTTCACCACTTTAAACATACTCCAGCCATCTATATTTTGTGCCTACCCCTCTCTAACTATATCATTGAACTCTGGATGAGTAGCCCACACATTACAGAATTTAAAAGCAGTATTAACTCTTCTAATAGAGCTGTTACAAACAAGCTTCAAAGGACAATGATCACTAATTCCTTCTTCTAAGTATTGTGCTCTATACATAGTTATTGAATTGAGCCAATCTGTGTTTATGAATACCCAATCAGTCTTTGACATTATCCTATTTCCATCATGTCTATCACTCCAAGTATACCTGCTTCCATTTTTTTGTAATTCCATCAAATCACATTGGTCAATACATTGCTAAAATTCACATATTTCAGATAAAGTTACTGGATTCTCCCCCACTCTATCTTCAGTATTCAACACAGAGTTGAAATCACACATAACTATCCATGGTCCCCTTATTCTCCTACTCACCCCCTCTAAATATTCCCATAATCCTCTTCTTTCTTCCTTTGTGTTATATGCATACACTATAGTAACCATGTAAGAAATTTACAGTCTTACACTAGTTACTACACAGGTTATAGCTTGATCCATCATGTTGCTCAAAGTAACTGAATAGCTATCTTGCCTCCAAGTCAACCATATTCTACCATTATAATGTTCCTTCAGATTATTAATACTCCCCCAACCACCAAATAGCTTGGCAGCCATCTTTTCAAACTTGTCAGCCCTTATTTTTGTTTCCGAGCTCTCTTTCCCATTGAGGCGCACGTTAGGCTAACATGCGCCGTGGAGAGAAATTCAAGGAGATAGATGTAACTTTTGAAAAATATTTAGTGCAGAAGAAAAATCTATTTATTTTTTGTATTCTTAAATACATTTTTAGTAATTTATTTTAAACTAATCGGGTACTTTTTAAATATTATAAAAAAAGTGATATCTGAAAAATTAAAACTTGCTAAGGATTAGAATTTCAAACGTACATATATTGTGTATTATCGTTGAATAGCATAAGGAATTAGAAAATGCTAATTCATTAATGTTATATTCATTAGCTTTGTTAGGTTTTCATGCTCAATATCCTAATAAAAAATGCATCTATTTACCACTAGTTGTAATTACAATATTAATTGTTGGTCTTCCTTTTTTTTTTCCTCATACTTTTGTAATAGTGAGTAGAATAGATTAGTTGAAATTTGAATATTTTCTTCCAAAATTAGAATATAAATGAAACCTTAATTTTTTTTTTCTCAGTAAAGGAAATTGTTTTGATATATCATGTTATAGTTTGCGTGCAAGACTCATTATATAGAAGTTCAACTAAGAAAATGTTTATTTACGTAAAATTTCAGTTGATTTTAAATTTCTAAATATTAGAAAAATAATGTCAAAATTTAGCTAATTTAAAACTCTTAATGTTAGGAAATTAATTGAATGATTATTTTGTTCAGTGTGAAATTTATTTTTAAAATATATCAAATCCATAAACATTGCTGGGGCGTTAGTCAAGCCGAAGGATATTACGAGAAACTCATAATTGCCATATCTAGTCCGGAAAGCAGTCTTTGGAACATCAGAACCCGAATCTTCAACTGATGGTACCCCGATTTCAAGTCGATCTTAGAGAACACCTTGGCGCCCTGCAACTTGTCAAAACTCATTAATACGTAGAAACGAGTACTTTTTCTTAATGGTAATGTTCAACTTGCGGTAATCAATGCACATCCGTATCGTCCCATATTTCTTCTTCACAAATAACACGGGCGCACCCCAAGGCAATACACTCGGCCTGACAAACCCCTTTGCTAGCAAAACCTCAAGTTGTTCCTTCAACTCCTTCAACTCTTTCAGAGTCATGCAGTACGGTGGAATAGAGATAGGCTAGGTACTTGGAGTCAAATCAATACAAAAATCAATATCACGGTCTGGTGGCATACTGGGAAGATCAGAAGGAAACACATCGGTGAACTCCCGGACTACAAGCACTGAATCAATCGTCGGAGTCTCTGCAGTAGTATCCCAAACATAGGCTAGATAAGCCAAACAACCCTTCTCGACCATGTGTCGAGCCTTCATAAAAAAAATAACCCGATTAAATGCACTAACAGACGAACCCTTCCACTTCAAACGAGGAAACTCTAGCATCGCCAAGGTAACCATCTTGGCATGGCAATCAAGGATGACATGATATGGAGATAACCATTCCATGCCCAGGATGACCTCAAAGTCAGTCATATCAAGCAACAGAAGATCCGCTCTAGTCTCATAACCATAGAATGTAACAACACAGGACCGATATATCCGATCCACAATGACAGAATCGCCCACAGGTGGACACATAAACATGAGCACCCAGGGACTCATGGGAAATACCCAAGAAATGAGCAAACAGAGGTGAGATATATGAATATGTAAAGCCTGGATCAAATAGTATTGAAGCATCTACCGCATACATAAATAATACTTGTGATCACGACATTTGAGGCCATTGTATCTAGTCTGGCCGGAAAAGCTGGTACAACCCATATTCGTGTGCGTTAGATCACATTGTTAGTTAGTCGATGTAAATCTGAGAAGAGATTATATTTTAGATGATAAGAAGTTAATCCTATTGGTCTTAAGTGATACAAGGGTGTATAAGAATGATTAACAAGTATTAGAAGCTTAACGAATCAAGGATGTTGTAACCTGTATTATTGGGTAAAACTAGAGGTGCTTAATATTCTCAAGAGGTCGTGTTTTAATGTATTTTAATCATATAATATCCGTATCACAAGTCTTGAAGTCAAACGAGTTAGGTAACAAAAGTCGACAAAAGTTGTCGCAACTTACGTTCATAACTTTACCTAAATTTTATGTCAAATGTTGAAGATCTATGAATCTAGTTCTAACACATTAAAATGTTCGTCGATACGACATCGTAGTATAGAGAGATTCGCATTTTCGCGAGACTGCACCAAGCATCTCTCTATGGGATCCACATAGGCGGTTGAGATATATGGATATATATATAAGACGCCTCAACCTCATTTTAACTCTTTTTTTTTCTAGTATCTTCAGACCCTAGAATCCTAAAAACACTCTCTCAAGGTTCTCTGATGATCCAAGATCCAAACAAATGGCAAACAACACAAATCAAGTGTCGGGAATCCCGTGACGCTAGTAAGTTTCTTGTTCTTCTTGTTGTTGCTGATTTTTGTGTTGTTCCAGCTTGCGTGGGAGTTTATTTTAAGTGTTTTATGTTCTATAAAATACTCCCTCAAGTTTCTAATGCCAATCCTAGGTGATTTCAAGTCTTCTAAAGTGATTCTAGTGCTGAAAAACCCTAATTGATTGCTAGTTTCGTTTCCTTGTTCTTGTGGCAGCATTGGAAGGATATTTCGTGGTCAATTAAGGTCAAATTGGAGTTTTTGTTTCTGTTTAAAGGTAAGTAACCTATTATCCTACATGTATTTAAGATTATCCAAGTTGCGCCTAAGTCGTTGAAGCTATAACTTGTGAGATATCTATCGAAAGACTTGTTAGTAATGTCGTTAGTTGGTGAACTATTTTGGGAGGATTAATATGATTATTATTGACATTTTTTGGGCTATTTGGTGATTGTTTTAACTTGTGGGAATTCATATAAATATGGGAGGTGCTGTCCCATTCATTGTAAGATATGTTGCAGTCGATCTATAATAGTTACGACGCTCAAACGATAACGATAGTGTCATTTCTCTTGTTTTAAACTAAGGAGTCGTGACAATTTCGTAGCTTGAGGTTGGACAGTATATACAAGGTATGTGAGGATACTTTTTTTTCATGACTCCGATTGTACATAATTTAATAAACGAGCTTCCAAAGATACTTCACTCTTAGAAGCTAGCAGTACTTACATTGTTTCCCTTCTTATGGAACGATTGATGTTGATGTAGCTTCTCTTATTCTTATGTTATAAATGTTGTTGGTACTTCATGATCCTTATAATATTATTGATGAAGAGTTAGTCCTAATAACATGTACGGAGGATACAAACCTTACGTCACTTCGAAAGATTCAGAATGTGACTCCAACGAGTCCGGCATGTATTATATATATGTACCTATTTTACTCTACCGATCTGCGCTATAGTCTGCCGGGTACGACACCTATTGTGCAACCATTGATCAGTTGGGTTTTACCGAGCTCCACGTGGCCGGGTACGATTCTACCGTGCCTTATGATGGCCATGTACATTTTTTTACTGAGCCTATTATGGTCGGGTACAATATGATGATGATGATGATTCCTACAGAGGCGTATATATATGTATCATGCATTTCATGTCAGTATCCCTCATAGATACTCAAATGTTACAGGTTGTATATTCTTTATCCCTGTTTACATTAGTGTTCTTATTTATGCTTTCCTGCCTTACATACTCGGTATTTTATTTGTACTGATGTCCCTTTTATTTGTGGACGATGCATGTCGTGATGCGGGTCCTAATAGACAGGTAGGCGAAGCTCCCCCACCACAGTAGGTTGTCCAGTTTTAGCGGTTATTGGCAAGATCCCTTCTCCGGACTTATGGTGGTCGGTATGCACTTTTGTTATAGACATTATGGGTATGTCAGGGCCCTGTTCCAACAATGTTGCATCAATTATGTTCCTTTAGAGACTCATAACAAGTGTCGACTCATGTATAGTTTGGAATGCCTTGTCGGCTGATTTTTGTTGTATAGTCTCTCATGGCAGTTTGGCAGCTCGTACCTAATATATAGATGACAGGCTTGTTGTCCTGTGTTATGTATGTTCATACCATTATCTTTCATTGCTGGCTGTTTACGATTCATGTCTACCATTTATATTGATTTCGTCAGCCCTTAAAGATAATAAGGAAGGTTAGATAAAATGTACGTTGGTGCTCGGCAAGTATGGCCTGGGTGCTAGTCATGACCCTCCAGTTTGGGTCGTGAAAACTTGGTATCAGAGCAAGTCTGTCCTAGGGATTATCTATGAGCCATGTCTAGTGGTGATTAAGGATGTGTATCGCACATATTTATAATCAGGAGGCTACATGACATCTAGGGTTGTTACCTTCTTCCTGAAACTAGATCGTGCGTAGAGTTGAGTCTTAAGTGCTTATCTCTAATATTCACCTTATTTTCTTTAAGCGATTCCTTCGACTAGGAAGGAAGCAATTAATAGGCGGCTTAATACAACTGTGGGAGAGGGTACCAGTCAGGTGCCTCCAGCAAGAGCACGCTAAAGTAAGGCTTAGAGTGAGATGTTGTATCATACCTCATCTAATCCGTCTCCTCTAGAGGATATTAGGAGGGACCCAACATTTCCAGTTTTTTTGTCTGGCACTACAAACCAGGATATGTGGAGTGCGGTGTAGTTATTGACTAGCTTGGTAGCCGCTCATGCTCAGAGGTAGAATTCTAGTGCTGTTGATAAACTTGTTAGTGCGAGAGTTCTTGATTTTATTAATCTTGAACCTCCAGTATTTACCGAATCCAACCCCAAGGAGGACCTGCAAACTTTTATTGATCAGGTTCATCGTACAATGTGGGTTATGCACACTAGTGATACTGAGACAGTAGAGTTGGATTCTTATCGGTTATGGGATTTAGTATGTTTCTGGTATGATATTTGGGAGAGATCCAGGGGTCTAAATGCTCCTCCAACTGTGTGGAAGGAGTTCTCTGAGGCCTTTCTTCATAACTATTTGCCAGTTGAGATACGACGACCTAAAGCTGATAAGTTCTTGAACCTTTGACAAGGTAATATGAGTGTGCTAGAGTATAGTATGCAGTTTGATTCTTTAGCAAGGTATGCTCCCCATATGGTGGCCGAGATGAGTGATAGGGTGCACCTGTTCGTGAACGGGTTGGGACCATATTTGATAAATGAGTGCACGACAGCCTCCTTGGTAGAGGGCATGGATATTTCCCGTATGCAGGCTTATGCCCAGACACTAGAGAATCGTAAGCACCAGCAAAGGGCAGATATGGATTCAGGATAGGGGCCTACATAAGAGGGCGAGATTTGCAGGGTATTCTAATGACTTCAGAGGTAGTATCAGGCCCCAGTCTTTGAGGAGTTCGGCGCCACCTGTAGCTAATGCTCCTCTACAGTTTCAGGTGCCTCGGTATGATCTATTTACCTATTCTGATCTAGGTCAAAATTCGCGGGCATCAGGCTTACAATATCATACGGATACTAGTCAGGCGAGACCCCTAATACCTCGTTGTGATTAGTGCACCAAGACCCACTTTGGACTGTGTCGTCGAGGTTCCAATGTGTGCTATTCTTATGGACAGCCTAGCCATATGATGCGGGATTGTCCTAACATAGGAGGTGGTTTTATGGCTCAAGCGAGTGGATCTGTGTATGGTTCTTCCTCATCAGTTCGACCTCCAGCACGGGGTTTCAAGTAGTTTACGTGTCGTGGTAGAGGTAGAGGTGAAGTGTCAAGTTCGAGTGGTACTCAAAAAAATCGAACCTATGCTCTAGTAGGTTGACAGGATCTCGAGTCATAACCAAATGTTGTTATAGGTACATTGTCTATTTTTTCTTATGATGTATATGCGCTGATTAATTCGGGATCTACATTATCATATATTACACCTTTTGTGGCTAATAATTTTGGCATTGAACCTGAATTGATAAGTAAAACGCTTGCGGTGTCCACTACGATAGGAGATTCCGTGATTTCGAGAAGGGTATATAGAGGTTGCACAATGATGATTTGTAGTCGTCAAACCTCGGAGAATTTATTTGAGTTAGAAATATTTGATTTTGATGTGATAATTGGAATGGATTGGTTGGCCTCATGCTATGGAAATGTTGATTGTCGTACGAAGATGGTTAGGTTTCAGTTTCCTGGTAAACCCGTCATTGAATGGAACAGGAATATTGCTATGTTGAAAGGTAGGTTTATTTCCTATCTTAAGGGAAGGAAGATGATCTCAAAAGGTTATATTTATCATCTCGTTCGGGTTAGGGATGCAGAGGCAAATCCACCTACTCTACAATCAATCCCCGTGGTCAACGAATTTCCAGATGTTTGCCCAGATGAACTCCCAGGCCTTCCTCCTGAAACGAAGATTGATTTTCACATTGATGTGTTTCCTAACACTCAACTGATCTCTATACCTCCATACAGGATGGCCCCGATAGAGTTACGAGAGTTGAAGGCACATTTAAAGGACTTGCTGGATAAGGGTTTCACTAGGCCTAGCACTTCACCTTGGGGTGCGCCAGTCTTGTTCGTGCGAAAGTATGACGGGTCATTAGGTATGTGTATCGATTATCGACAGTTGAATAAGTTTACTATAAAGAACAAGCATCCACTACCAAGGATTGACGACCTATTTGACCAACTCCAGGGTGCCAAGTATTTCTCCAAGATTGACTTGCGTTTAGGGTATCATCAGGTGAGGTTTAAGGAGAAGGATATTCCAAAGACGTCCTTTCAGACAAGATATGGTCACTTTGAGTTCTTGGTGATGTCGTTTGGGATAACAAATTCCACATCAGCTTTTATGCATCTCATGAATAATGTATTCAGGCACTATCTTGGTGTGTTCGTGATCGTATTCATTGATGACATTTTGGTGTATTCTCGTTCGGAGGCGGAACATGCGGGCCACTTGCGGGTAGTATTACAGACCCTTCGGGATCATAAGTTATATGCTAAGCTCTCCAAATGTGAATTCTGGCTGAACTCAGTAGCATTCCTTGGGCATGTGATACCTAACGAGGGTATTAGTGTCGACACTTAGAAGATCGATGCAGTAAGAATTGGCCGAGACCTACAACTCCATTAGAAGTCCGCAGCTTCCTGGGGATAGCAGGATATTATAGGCGGTTTGTAGAAGGGTTTTCCTCTATATCAGCACCATTGAATGTAATTTTAGGAGCTAAAGAATCGATTGACATCCACGCCAATGCTCACTCTCCCAGAAGGAACATAAGGTTATGTGTTATATTGTGATGCCTCAGGTATAAGTTTGGGGTGCGTATTGATGCAATGTGGGAAGGTGATTGCTTATGCATCGAGACAATTGAAGAAACATGAAACTAATTACCTGACTCATGATTTGGAATTGGACGCAGTAATATATGCTTTGAAGATATGGTGACACTACTTATATGGCGTCCGTGTTGACATCTACACAGATCACAATAGTTTACAATACATCTTCAAGCAGAAGGAACTGAGTTTGAGGTAGCATAGGTGGCTTGAATTACAGAAAGCCTACGATGTTGATATAGTGTACCATCGCGGTAAAGCCAATGTTGTGGCAGACTCTCTCAGTCGTAAGTCAGTGGGAAGCTTAGTACACATTGAGGCAGGTAGACATGGGTTGACTAAAGAACTTCATCAGCTGGCCGATATGAGAATCAGATTGCTAGACTCTGATGACGGAGGTGTTACTACAAGAAATACATCAGAATCATCTTTGGTAGTTGAGGTAAAAGCACGATAATATGAAGATATACCTTAGTATGATTGAGGTAGAACATTCAGCGGTGTAAGACTACGGCTTTCGAGATCGGAGAAAATGGGGCACTGAGATACCAGGGTCGATTATGTCTGCCTAATGTGGCAGGTTGCGAGAGAATATTATGATTGAGATTCATCCGTCTCGATATTCCATCCATCCCGGCTCGACAAAGATGTATCATGACATTAATGAGCAGTATTGGTGGGGGTAACATGAAGAAGTCTATTGCAAAATTTGTAGCACAATTTCCTAATTGTCAACAAGTAAAGATCAAGCATCAGAAACCCGGTGGATTGATTCAGACCTGGAAATGAGAGGTTATCAATATGGACTTCATTATTGTATTACCTCGCTCTTATCGTAAGTTTGACTCCATCTGGGTGATAGTTGACCGACTTACAAAATCTGCCCATTTTCTGCCAGTTAGGACAACTTACACGGCTGAAGATTATGCAAAGTTTTATATCAAGGAGATTGTTAGGAATCATGGTGTGCCGATATCTATAATATCAGACCGAGGAGCTCAGTTTACGGCTAACTTTTGGAGGTCTTTTCAGAAGGATTTAGGAACACAAGTGAATCTCAGCACTACATTCCATTCGCTCCAACACACCGCAACACCTCGAACGGGCCGATAACTTGGGCTCAACTTGCCATTCTTTCCGAACCTCATAACACCCTTCATGGGTGACACCCGGAGCAGGACCCACTCTCCAACCATGAATGCGACATCGCGAACCTTCCGATCCGCATAACTTTTCTGTCTGGACTGGGCTGTGCAAAGTCAATCTTGAATCACCTTAACCTTCTCCAGAGCATCCTGAACCAAGTCTGTACCCAATAACCTAGCCTCGTCCGACTCGAACCAACCCATTGGAGACCGACACACAGAGCCTCATACGGTGCCATATGGATGATCGACTGATAGCTGTTGTTGTAGGCAAACTCCGCAAGTGGCAAGAACTAATCCCACGAACCTCCAAACTTCTTCACATATGCACATATCATATCCGCTAATATCTGAATAGTGCGCTCCGACTGTCTGTCTGTCTGAGGGTGAAATGTTATTCTCAACTCTACTCGAGTACCCAACTCATGTTGTACGGCCCTCCAGAACCGTGATGTAAATTGTGTACCCCGGTCAGAGATGATAGATACTAGTACTCCACGAAGACTAACGGTCTCGCGGATATAAACTCGAGCCAGCTGCTCGAAAGAATAGGTAGTCATCACATGAATGAAATAAGCTGACTTGGTCAGCCTATCCACAATCACCCAAACTACATCAAACTTCTGTTGAGTCCGTGGAAGCCCAACAACAAAATCCATAGTGATCCGCTCCCATTTCCACTCTGGAATCTCTAACTTCTTAAGCAATCCACCTGATCGTTGATGCTCATATTTTACCTACTGGAAATTTAGACACCGAGCTACATATTCCATAATGTACTTCTTCATTCTCCTCCACCAGTAATGCTGCCTCAAGTCCTGATACATCTTCGCGGCACCTGGATGAATGGAGTACCGCGAACTGTGAGCTTCCTAGAGAATAAACTCATGTAAACCATCCACATTGGGCACACAAAGCCTGCCATGCATCCTCAATGCACCATCATCCCCAATAGTGACCTCCTTAGCATCACCGTGTTGGACCGTGTCCTTAAGGACAAGCAGATGGGGGTCATCATACTGACGCTCCCTGATACAATCATAAAGAGAAGACCGAGAGACCACACAAGCCAACACTCGCCTCGGCTCATAAATGTCCAATCTAACAAACTGGTTGGCTAAGGCTTGAACATCCAACGCCAATGGCCTCTCTACTGCTGGTAGATATGCTAAGCTCCCCAAGCTCTCTTCCCGGTGACTCAAGGCATCGGCCACCTATTGGCCTTCCCGAGATGGTACAAAATGGTGATATCATGATCCTTAAGCAGCTCCAACCACCTTCGCTGATGCAATTTAAGATCCTTCTGTTTGAATAGATATTGCAAACTCAGGTGATTGGTGTAGATCTCATAAGGGAGACCATACAATAGTGTTGCCAAACCTTCAAGGCATGAACAATAGCTGCTAACTCAAGGTCAAGGACATGATAGTTCTTTTCTTGCACCTTCAGCTGTCTGGACGCGTAGGCAATTACCCTACCATCCTGGATCAACACCGCGCCTAGACCAATCTGCAAAGCATCTTAATATATAGTTAAGACCCCAAACATGTAGGCAATACCAATATTGGGGTTGTAGCCAAAGCTGTCTTGAGCTTCTGAAAGCTCTCCTCACAC
The DNA here is from genome assembly GCA_005239525.1 of Nicotiana knightiana. NCBI lineage: Eukaryota > Viridiplantae > Streptophyta > Magnoliopsida > Solanales > Solanaceae > Nicotiana > Nicotiana knightiana. The sequence goes on from ML397207.1 coordinate 47,453, forward strand.
TCCTCTGTCCACCTGAACGGAGCACCCTTCCATGCCAGCCTGGTCATAGGTGCTGCAATAGATGAGAAACCCTCTACGAAACAACAGTAATACCCCGCTAAACCAAGAAAAATTCGGATCTCCATAGTTGAGGACGATCTAGGACAAATCTACATTGTTTCCATCTTCTTTGGGTCCACTTTAATCCCATCACTAGATACTACATGACCCAAGAATGCCACTGAGTCTAGCCAAAACTCACACTTTGAAAATTTTGCATATAACTTCTTTTCTCTCAAGGTCTGAAGCACAGTCCTCAGGTGCTGCTCATGTTCCTCCCGAGTCTAGGAGTACACCAGAATGTCGTCAATAAACACAAAGACGAATGAGTCAAGCTAGGGCCGAAACACATTGTGCATCAAGTGCATAAAAGTTGCTGGGCATTGGTCAGCCCAAATGACATCACAAGGAACTCGTAGTGACCATACCGAATCCTGAAAGCAGTCTTCGGGATATCTGGCTCCCGAATTTTCAACTTATGATAGCCTGAACGTAAGTCAATCTTGGAAAATTCCCTGGCACCCTGTAACTGATCAAATAAGTCATCAATACGAGGTAATAGGTGCCTATTCTTCATTGTAACTTTGTTCAGCTGGCGATAATCAATGCATATACGCATAGAACCATCTTTTTTCTTCACAAACAAGACCGAAGCACCCAAGGTGACACACTAGGCCGAATGAAGCCCTTATCAAGTAACTACTGCAACTGCTCCTTCAAATCCTTCAACTCAGGAGAAGCCATACGATATGGAGGAATAGAGATAGGTTGAGTGCCCGGCAACAAATCAACGCCAAAGTCAATATCTTTGTCGGGTGGAATTCCTGGAATATCAGCTGGAAATACATCTGAACAGCCCCTCATATTGGGACTGACTCAATTGTAGGGATATCAATACTGACATCTCTCACATAATCTAGATACACGTCACACCCCTTCTCAACCATTCGTTGAGCTTTAAGAAATGAAATAACTCTGCTGGGAGTATACTCCAAGGTACATCTCCACTCTAATCGCGGTAATCCTGGCATAGCCAACATCACGGTCTTAGCGTGACAATCAAGAATAGAATAATGGGGCGACAACTAGTCCATGCCCAAAATAATATCAAAGTCTACCATGCCGAGCAATAATAAATCGGCTCTGGTATCAAAACCATTAAGAAAAACCAAACATGACCGATACACACAGTCCACAACAAGAGAATCTCCCACAAGTGTAGATACATAAATAGGAGAACTCAAAGAATCACGAGACACGCCCAAATACGGGGCAAAATAAGAGGACACATAGGAATAAATGGAGTCGGGATCAGATAAGACCGACGCATCTCTATGACAGATTGGAACAATACCTGTAATGATCAAGCCAGAAGAAACTGCCTTTATATGAGCAGGAAGAGCATAATATCTGGCATGGCCTCTCCCTCTAGGGTGACCTCGACCATCCCGACCTCCACCTCGAGTTGCCTGAGCAGGTGGGCCGATAGTTGGTGCTGTAATCATAGCTTGATGACCTAGTGGAGACGCGATGCTTGAGAAGTCTGTGGAGGTGCACCCCTCCTAAGTTTGGGTCAATCCCTCACCATATGGCGAATGTCGCCACATAGTCTTGATACTTGATGGGTACCGCTGTGGTGTACTCATACTACACTTCTATATATTTTTGTGTTGATCCAGGTATTGCGGAGTCAGTCGATTGTTAGCTAGCTATTCAGATTTTGCGGTGGAGACTCAAGGTAAACCTGTTGCTACATTCGCAGGCTTCAGAGTCACCTTCTGATTTTGTATTTACATTGTTTACTCTTATTTCGAAACAATTGTATTTAGAGGTTTTCTAGAAAACTCTGTAGAGCTTATGACTTGTAGTACCAGTTTTGGGGATTGTAAATTATGTAGAGATTTCTATTTCAAAATTGTTAGATGTTATTTAATATTGTTGTTAATTCAATTAATGTTAGGCTTACCTAGTCCCTAAGACTAGGTGTCATCACGACGCCCAACGAAGGGAAATTGGGTCATGACAAGTTGGTATCAGAGATCTAGGTTCATAGGTGCAACGAGTCATAAGCGAGTTTAGTAGAGTCTTGCAGAGCAGTACAAAGATGTCTGTGCTTATATTCGAGAGGCTATGGAACTATTAGGACAACTTCATTTCCTTCATTATTATCGTGTGAGTTTATTGATCTCGAAGTTTGATCTTTTATCATTCCATTCTCTCATAGATGGCGAGGACACGAGCTGCAGCTATTGATGACGCTGCCCTCGGAACAAATGTTGCTAGGGGTAGAGGTAGAGGCCGAAAAGGCGTGCCGCAGCTAGGGCATCTACCAGAGTAGCAGTTGAGGAGCCGCTAGTAGCTCCAGTAGGGGGACATGTACGATAGGCGCCTGTTGTTACCCTAGACTTCAGGAGACCTTAGCACAATTCCTGAGCATGTTTGGTACATTGGCTCAGGAGAGGTTGATTCCGGTTGCACCAGCTACTTCACAGACTGGGGGAGGAACCCCGACTCCCGCCGCCCGCACTCCAGAGAAGCGAGTTCATGTTGATCATGTTCCAGGTGTCATAGAAACACAACCTGTGGTTCCATTTCAACTTGTGGTTAGGGCAGCAACATCTAAGGAAGAACAATTTAGACTTGAGAGGTACAAGAAGCACCACCCTCCTACCTTTAGTGGATTGGCGACAAATGATGCCCATGGTTTTCTAAAGGAGTGTCACTGCATTCTTCGTACTATGTGTATTATGGAGACGAGCGGGGTTGCTTTTACTACGTTCCATATCAAGGGAGTGTCTTATCAGTGGTGGCGGGCGTATGAGTTGGGTAGCCCGGCCGAGGTAGTTGCACTTACATGGGTTCAGTTTTCGGAGATGTTCCTGAGAGAGCTTGTACCTCAGTCCCTTCGAGATACATGGCGCGTGGAGTTTGAGCAGCTGCGTCAGGGCGCTATGTCAGTATCAGAGTATATCATTAAATTCAGTGATTTGGCCAAACATGCACCTGTTTTGATCGCTACAGTTAGAGAGTGTGTCTGTAGATTCATTGAGGGGCTCAAGCATGACATTCGGTTCACCATGGCTCGGGAGTTAGAGTCGGATGTTTCATTTCAGCAGGTGGTAGGGATCGCTTGCTGATTGGAGGGCATGTGGGACTAGGGGAGAGAGTACATGCGCCACCAGGAGAGAGAGAGGGCAGACGAGGTCAGGAGAGAGAGGACATGGAGGCTAGGAGGCCTCGTAGACCGGATAGATCTATTGGTCCTTATTTTGGAGGCATGGTATGACATGGTAGACGTTTTTTGGGTCAGCCAGTTCAGTTTGCACTTTAGGCTTTGCATAATGTACCAGGTACTCATGGATCTCAGACTAACCATACCGCTTAGTTCCCGTAGCTACATCAGCAGAGAGGTTGCTTCGAGTGTGGAAATACTATCCATATGGTGAGAGATTGTCCCAGACTTTGGACAGATGTGTCACAGTAGGGTATTCAGGTGAGTAGAGGGCGCCCAAAAGGGGGAGGCCTGACCAGTTTATGTGTTTCATATAGTAGGCTTGAGGCCACTGCATCAAATGATGTCATACAGGTATGCTTTTGATTTGTTATAGATGAGAAACACCTGTATTTTGTTTCGGTCTTCTTATCGGGGTGAGTTCCCTTATTTGTTGCTTCACAGATGGGTGACTTTCATGATTAGTACTCTGCTTATGTGTTTACCCATGTTGGGAGATTCTATGAGTGGTAGCCTATGTCTATCATTGTTTTTATTCATTATTGAGGGTTACGAGTCTAGAAGTGAATTCATGTTGTCCATTATGGTAGGTTTTGATGTGAATCCTGAGTAATTTGGTTACGAATTGTGATTTATATGCTCTATCGGGGTGAGAGTTCAGTAAGTGTTGTGATTTTATTGGCAGAATTGAGTTAGTGGAAGGTTTCAATTAGTATGATGTGTATTTGACTTGTGATTCACAGTTGAGGGTGAGACCCTCGCAATTTCATGTGATTTGATATGTTTGGGTCGGGCTGCGTGACACGGTGGAAGTTGTATATCAGGATGAGATCCTTGTGATTTGTTCATGTACTTTGATTTTTCCTTTTTAAATTGATTTGTAAGATGGTATTGATAGAGAGTTATGCATGTTGGGCTTGTTTGATATATTCTCTTATTTGTTTCTCCTTACATATCAATTCATTTTCGTTCTGTGCTTCTTGAGTTTTAGCTTGCGGGGTGTGTGCTCGGTGACGTTAGTTGTTACTTATTGATACGAGTGTATAGTTATGAGGTCTTCGTGTTCCTTGCATCATTGTCCGTGTTGTGGAGGTTTGAAACATGGTTCTAACTGATATGAAGCTAATTATCGATGCTGGATTTGATTACGGGCAGCGATTATGATCAGGAATGTTATTATGGGCCTATGTGTGATGTGTCATGTTGTGTAGTCATACCTTGTGGGTGTAGGCATGAGGTTTTGCAGCTGGTTGAGACTGATACCTGGTGTGGATTTAGAATTGGGTCTTTTAGATATGAAGGTGAGAATTTTAACTCTAAGGCTTATAAGTGTTGGTGGAAGGGTTGATACCAGGTGTATGTTGGGTGTGTGCATTTAGTGATTTGATGACTTCGAGGCGATCCTTGGCACGTTCAAGGACGAACATTTGTTTAAGAGGGGGAGGATATAACGACCTGGCCGGTCATTTTGAGAATTTAAGTCCCGTTTGGCGGCATAAGGTCTTGAGAAGCTTCTCATTATGTGTATTGACGTGCGTGCGTGGTCGAGTTTAGCTACCGGATGATTCAGAGTCAAATCAAAAGAAGGATTCTAGTTTTGGAAGCTTAAACAATAAGAGTTGACCGGAATTTGACTTTTGTGTAAACGGCTCCGGAATGGGTTTTGGATGATTTCAACATCTTCGTATGGTGATTTTGGACTTAGGCGTGCATCCATATTTGGAGGTCCGTAGGGTAATTTGAAGCATTTCGTCAAAAGTTGGAAAAGTTGAAGTTTGGAAGGTTGAGAGGTTTGAACAAGAGTTGACTTTAGTGATGTCGGGTCGGAATGTGATTCTGAGAATTTAGACAGCTTCTTTATGTCATTTGGGACTTGCCTGCAAAATTTGACGTCATTCCGGGTTGATTTGATAGGTTTCAGCGCGAGTTTTAGAAGTTGGAAGATTGAAAGTTCATAAGTTCGATTCATGGTGCGATTCGTAGTTTCAACATTGTTTGATGTGATTTGAGACCTCGAGCGTCTGTGTTAGGTTATGGAACTTGTTGGTGTGTTTATTCGGGGTCCCGGGGGCCTCGGGTGTGTTTGGGATGGGCTACGGGCCATTTCTTCAGATTTTGAGTTCCTCGTTTTTGGGGTCTGATAACCTCTTTCGCGATAGCATAGTGCCAGTCACGATCGCGTGGTGTATTGTTGACTTGCCATAATTTTCCTTCATCGTGTTTGCATAGTAAGGTTCGCGATCACGAACCTGTGAATTTTGTTGCATCGCGTTCTCACTCCCTCATTCCGCGTTCACGTAGAGCCTTTTTGTGGGCAATCTCATTTCTTCTACGCGATCGCATCCATCGTTCCGTGATCGTGTAATGCATTTGTGGCACAGTCATTGTTCCTTATTCACGATCGCATGTATCTTTCCGGGATCGTGATATACAAGTACCCGGGCAGCAGAATATATTTTTCAATTCGAGGTTTTGGCCATTTTTATCATATCTTGAATTGTAGAGCTCGGTTTTCGGTTTTGAGTGATTCCTCATGGAATTTTCAAACAAATCGATTGGGTAAGTGTTCTTCACCTAGAACTTATTATATTCCATGATTTTATCTTTATTTTTAACATTTAATTTGTGTTTTGAGTTGAGAAAAAATGGAGATTTTGAAGAAACTTTCAAAATGAAAATGATGATTTGAAGGACCAAATGGTATCGGAATTTGATAGTTTTAGTATGGTTGATCTCGTATCGGAATGAGTTTTTGGGTTTTGTGAAGTTTGTCGAGTTATAAGGCGCGGGCCCGAGGGTCAAATTTTGGGTTGATTTTTAGTTTTTGATAAAGATTGAGGTTTTATGATCCAAAATAGTTTCTTATGAGTTTTGTTTATGCTTTGAAGTTATTTTGGCTAGATTTGAGCCGTATGGAGGTTATTTCACCCGAAAAGTTCATTTTTGAGTATCGGTTTGTCTTCTTTGAGGTAAGTATCATGCCTAACCTTGTGTGAGGGAACTACCCCTTAGGATTTGGGTCTTCTATGCTAATTGTATCTGGTAAAGTCCGGGTACGCGAGGTGACGAGTACGTGCTCGGGCTTATTTGTGGAAAGTTGGCCTTTTAGGGTTATTAGGTCATTGTATTCACTGAGTATGAAGTTGTTTTTGTTATGAATAAGTTTTCTTAATTACTGGTTTCACTCTACCTACTTTAAGTAGAATTAATTACTTCATGATCCACTCTTATTGCCTATTTGACCCTTATATGACTTAACTGAAGTTGTTGCATCTTCTATTGCCATGCTATCCCTACCTAATTGCTTTTCCTTAATTGAAAGCATAATTATCTCTTCTATAATTGTTCATCCTTAATTGAGGTTATGATTATCTTTCTGCTGCCTATCCCTAATTGAATTTGTTGTATCTTTTTCGTAATTGCTCAACCTTAAAAGTAAATTTAGGTATCCTACATCTTAGTCAACTTATCCTTATTTGGAATTATTAACTCGTGATATCTCCCTTGTTGTTGAACTGTACTTTGTGGTACCATTGTTACATATTATTTTCTCCCTTGTTGAGTTATTCTTATTATGACTAGCATTCTCTATTGTGGTTATTCCTTGTGAGCTAGTTCTTTCGTTTATTTGAATTTTGGAATTTTTGAGTTGATTTATTTGTCGTACTCCTGTATTATTGTCATTTTGTTGTTGTTGTTGTTGTTGTTGTTGTTGCACGAGGTGTCTTCCACATGGTTGGTATTGTGATGCACGAGGTTTCTTCCATGTGGGTGTTATTGGGTTGCACGAGGTTTCTGCCATGCTATTGTTACAATGGATATTTGCACATTCGGCGTGACAAGGCGGGCTATATATATGTGGGTTGAGCATGTGGCGAGACAAGGTGGGAACATTATTATGCATGTGTGACAAGACAAGGCGGGCATTTACTTTATTATTGCGTACGTGGCAAGACAAGGTGGGCTATGTTATGATGACTTGTGATGGCCTGGAGACATTCTTGTTGTTGGTATTTGTGTAGTGGTGCACTTAACTGTGTGAGTTTTATCTTGTGAAAAATTGTGAAAAAATATTTTTACGTGTTGTCCATTTTCTCTATTCTTACTAGCTGGCATGAACTATGTTAGAATACTTACACAAGCATACACGTAGTTAATCACTCTTATCGGTTAAGAGGATGGATCTTGATATTGTTGAGTATTGACATACACCCTCGTTTGGTTCTATTGGCACATAGTCGTCCGTGCAGTTATGGTTGTAGCGAAGGCACAAGATGCCAAGTGTTTAGGGTTCACAAATTGGAACCCGTGAATTATGAATATTTTGAGGTTCAGTGCCTCGTGGTGATGATTGGATAAAACCTGGTGTGAAAGCGGTCGTCTTTGTTGAGTTTTTACATGCCTTTCCTTTATATGTGATCACCGGATTTAAACTGTGTTCCGTTTATTCTACTATGTCATTATTATGGTGTTCCGCTGTTAGTTATTGATTTTCTTTTCTTACTGAAACTTCCGCATTAGTTGTCAGTATGAATAGCTTTATAGAGATATCGTATTTCTGTTAGTCCTACACTTATACTTGTTCAGGTTATTTAGTCCAGTAGGTGTCTTGACTGTTCCTCGTCACTACTCCGCTGAGATTAGTCTTGATACTTGCTAGGTACCAGTTTGGTGTATTTATACTACACTTCTGCGGCTCATGGCTCGTACCTGCGAGCTCGCACCTGTGGCTGGACAACCGCAGGTGCGGGCACACTAGAACTGGTGCACCAGCAACCCTGTTGAGTTTCAAACTCAGCTCGCGCATCGTCCGAATGGCACCCGGGCCCCCCGAGGCCCCGTCCAAACATATCAACAAGTTTGGAATCATAAGACGGACTCTCTCAAACTCTCGGAATGCCCGAAACAACATTAAAACTAAGAATCGCATCCCAAAACCAATTGAATCAAACTTAAGAACTTCAAGTTCTTCATTTTACTTCCAACACGCCGAAACGTACTTAAACTACTCGGAATGACACTAAATTTTGCGTGAAAGTCTTAAATGACATTACAGAACTATTCCCAATCTCGAATTTTTTTTTGGACCTCGATATCACCAAAACGCGTTCCAAACCAAATCTAAAGGACTTCTAAAACCTTCAAAAATCAACTTTCACTATTAGGCGTCGAAACGCTACCGGGTCTTCTAAAACCCGATCCGAACATCACCAAAGTCTGAAATTATTATACGAACCTGTTGGAATCCTCAATTCTCAATTCTGAGATCATTGACTCAAAATATTGACGAAGTCAAACTTGGCCTTTTTAAGCCAACCTTAAGGAACCATGTGTTCCGATTTCAACCCGAATTCTTCCAAATCCCAAACTAACCATCCCGCAAGTCATAAATCAGTAAAAGTAAGTATGGAAAGTCTTATTTAGGGGTACGGGGTTCTAGAAAGCAAAATGACCGGTCGGGTCGTTACAGGAGAGATAATTATGATGTAGAGAGATTCAAGAGTTTATGAGTTGTGAAAAAGCCTCCTACCACGTTCTCTCCCTAGTTTGATAAATTTCTTCTATATAGCCTTTGTTGGATTTGTTGCTTGTGCCTAAATTATTCTTCGGGGTGTTTCAATCCTTCAAATTGGTATCAGAGCCTATGTGAGATCCTGTCAGAAACGGTAGGGGACCCAAAACAAATATGGATACTCTATTACCTAATTGTACAACTTTTGTGTTTGATGGAAAAAACAATTTTGAAGTTTGGTCTCAACATATGAATTTTTTAAGGCTATTGAGTTATGGTCCACCATTGATGAAGGATTTGAGCAACCTCCAGAAGGCACAACATGACGGGTGATGCAGCTACGCAATTGGAGAAGAAAAGGTATTAGGATTATAAGGCACGCTACTATCCCGCCATTAAGGTTGAATTGCATGTATCTAAAAAGTATTTGCATGAAAAGTCATCAAAGGAGACTTGGATAATCTTGGTAAATTCATATCGAAAAGTTGCTGACACAAAGATGGAGAAACTGCAAGAGTTTAGGAGTCAATTTGAGCTGGCTCGTATGAGATCAACAGAGTCTATCAAAGAATTTTTTACAACAATCAAAGAAATAATCATTGGTCTAAAGACCAATGGATAAGTATTGGAAGAAGTTAAAATTGTTGAACAAATATTGCACTCTCTAATTTTAAAGTTTAGCAACAAGAAAGTTATTCTTGAGGCTACCAAGATTTTAGCACTCTCGGACTTGATGATTTAGAAGGTGAATCAACAGAAATATGAGACATTGGAGGAGGCATCACTAGAAAAATATGATCAATCAAAAGAAAAAGAAGACACATCAAAGATGACGAAAATAAATCAAGAAGGCCAAAATTCAGAAACATAGGAGAAAAGAAAAGAGGGTACATGTATTTTTTATTGTGATAGAGATTCTATTGAATGCAAAGAGAAGTAAAATAATATTCAAATTGATCTGCCAAAAATTTCTCCAGTTATTAAAAAGGAAGATTTGGTTGCCAGGGATGTTTGTCCAAAAGAGGTAGGTATCTCACAAGAAAATTATTTGATGGTATTGAAGATGAACCGAGTAATGAAAGAAGCATGATGATTCATCAAGAGAAAGTTTTCATTAACCCAATATTGAGGCAGAAATAGCTTAGGATCCAGAAACACAACAACACATGATTATAGATATTGAAGATGCAATCAATTTCGTGTCATTGTTCGAAATTGCATATGTCAAAGAGCACGACGAGTTGTTCGTTAATGACATTATTGTACAACCTATAAAATTGACAATTGGAGTTGATTGGGTGTACAAAACTACCACAATGCAGTTGGAGAAGTAGATGGTTTCAAAGTAAAGAAAAAATATATTGATGATATTTTGAAGGGATTTACCATGGTTAAAGCCAAATCACATATGGCCAATGTTGAAGAGAAATTGAAGTTAACTAAAGTCGATACTCGTGACTTTGTTGATGCAACATATTTTGGGGAATTGGTAGGGAGTCTAAGGTACTTGACTTCTACAAAGACTGATATTACTTATGGAGTTGGATTAATTAGCAGATTTATGGAGACTCCACGACAATCTCACTTGCAAGCAACAAAGAGAATTTTGAGATATATTCAAGGTACGCAGACTGATGGTATATTTTATTCAAAGACTAATAATAGTAGTCTTGTGGGATTTACAGACAGTGATTGGGCTTGTGATATGATGCAAAGAAAAAGTACTTCTGGCTATGCATTTTATTTGGGTTCTGGTGTATTTTCTTGGTCTTCCAAAAAGCAACAAGTTGTTGCTTTATCAACAGCTGAAGCAGGGCTGCAACAAGTAGTGCTACACAAGCATTGTGGTTAAGAAGAATGCTTGGATTTCTTCAACACAAGCAAAACAATCCTACAGTAATTTTTTGTGATAGGAAGGAAGTAATTTAATTAACAGACAATCCAGTTCTTCATGGGCGTAGCAAACACATTGATATCAAATTTCACTTTATTCTTGACTTGGTTCAAGACAGGGAGATAGTTATTGAGTATTGTAAGACTGGAGAGCAAATTGCTGATATTTTCACAAAGCTACTAAAATTGGAGTTACTTCATCAAGTTGAAGAAGATGTTGGACATGGTCAAATTTGAAGATCTTGGTTTAAGGGAGGCTGTCGGAAACTAAACCAAGATTAATTAGTATTCCTAAATTGTCTAGGATTTGATATTTGGTAGTTTATTTAATTCATGTCTAGTTAGGTTTTGTTTACCAATTTTATATTGGAATAGGTTTTTTATTTTATAGGATTATAAATAGGGGTGCTACTACATATTTTCTATCATGTAGAGGTAGATATGATGTAGAGAGATTCAAGAGTTTATGAGTTATGAAAAAGTCTTCTACCACGTTCTCTCCCTAACTGATAAATTTTTTCTATATAATCTTTGTTGTATTTATTGCTTGTGCCTAAATTATTCTTCGGGGTATTTAAATCCTTCAAACAACCTAGAATTTAGGATAAATTTCAACGATATCAACTAACTGTTGGATCCTCATCTACGCTTCCAACACCTAAGGCCATCACATTTGAAAGAACTACAATCTCTGGAGCTCCCCAGTTTACGTACTTTCTCTTGGCTCAATTCTTGCTACTACTTGTATCAATTCCTCTAAACTTATGGAACTTTATCTATAATCATATCAATAAAACCTTTATAACTTTCATTTTTTTATTGTACTATCTCTATTTTTTGATAAGCTAATTGTACTATCTCTATTTTTTAATTTATGCTGCCAGTGCTCCTTTTTCCGCCTCTCTATTCTCACAAGGTTGTGGTAAGGTCTGCGTACACACTATCCCCCAGACCTCATAGTGTGGGATAATATTGGTTATGTTATTTTCGTTGTAGTAGTGCTCCTTTTTTCGTCAGATTTTTAGCATCCACAATTTGATGCTCACCTTTGGGTCCTGACAACTATCTTCCATCGTACCAACTTTTTTTTTCATTGCTCTTTTATGAATTGCACAAACATTGATCCACCAGTCACACTGAGAAAGCTATAGATATAAGGCAAAAGATGCAAGAGTAATACACTAATAAATAAGACTGACACAACTCATTTGACATGAGAGATTTGGGTTCAACAAGACAAATTATCCTCATAAAAATTGTTCGAGATAGAGCATATAGAAATTGTGAATATCACAAGAGAAGTACATTGATTGTTTACTTGAGTGCTTCAAAATGAAGAGTACTCAGCCATTTTACATGCCTCTTCCTGGTCGTGTGAAGTTAAGCAAACATGTGTGTCCTAGAAAGAAAACATGGCCAAATACCAAATGTTTAATCAACTTAATGATTCTATTGTGGAATGACATCAGCTAGTCACTTTTAAGCACGTTGTTTAAAATATATCTATAATTTACAATATATTTAAGAATTAGCCAATTCGCTTAAACTTCATGACACGACGTCCTAGAGTATAAACCTCAAAGCTCAAACTTCAGGACATCGTGTCCTAAAGTTCGAAAATTGTGTCCACAAGTTCGAATCTTAGTCCTGAATTTTGAGTTAGTATTTCAAAAATATAGGACATTTAGTTCTGAATTTTAAATTAATAGCTCAATAATTCATGACACTAAGTCCTGAATTTCCAAATTAAGAATACCTAGTCCTGAAGTTTGGGTGAAGGCTAATCTTTAAATACATCGCAAGTTATGGATATATTTTAAACAACGAGCTTAAAAATGGTTATTGGTGCACTTCGCCCTTCTATTCGTAGGATTTCTAACATGAATTTTTACATTTCTATACACTATTTGAAACTTTATTACTATCCCTACTCAAGTTTCAATTTAATTATATACTATATACAAATTTACCAATTATATACACTTTAGGAATTAAATGAATATCCCTTTATATTAGGAATCAATTATTTCCCATCCTTATTCTCTCTCTCTCCTTCTCTCTCTCTCTCTCTCTCTCTCTCTCTCTCTCTCTCTCTGCCTCTCTCTATCGCTCAATCCCCAATTCCAGTAATGTAGAGCAAAAGGAAAGAGAGCAGCAATTCCATACTTATTGAAATTCCACTAATGTAGAGTTGAAGGTGTTGCACAATTGATGTTCAAATTTCAGTAATGTTGCACAATTGGTGTTCAAATTGAAATTGTCAATCAATAAATTTTGAAGGTGTTGACTCTCCATCATTGACATCCATTAAAAAGCTTTGAAGCTTTGAATTTAAATTTGGATTTTTAAAAACCATTATTTATTTAGATTGGGTGTTGTTGCAAATAATTGAGAATATTATTTATAGTTTATATCCCAATTTTGAGGGTATTTTGGTGAAGATTATACTTGATTTTGGCTGAATTTCAGATTGAAACTCGTCGAAGAAGAAGAAGAAGAAGAAGAAGAAGAAGAAGAAGAAGAAGAAGAAGAAGAAGAAGAGGACATGACATACATTATACTTACGAAATTATAGTAAAGTTGTAGTATGATTGTAGAAAAATTGTATTATGTTGTTTATATATTTTTTTATTTGAAAATTGTATGAAAGTTGAATAATATTGTATAAAAACTATATTTAAGTTGTATGATATTGTAATTGTATATAACTTAGAAATAATGTATGAAAGTTGTAGATAAGTTGTATAACATATAATTAGTTGCATGAATTTTTTTTACTATGTATAAATCAGATACAAAAGACATATTGTATAAAAATTATATTTAATTGGTATGATATTGTAGTTGTATATAACTGGGTAGAAATAATGTATGAAAGTTGTAGACAAGTTGTAGACTGAATACATTTTTACTTGACAAGCCTTCCTTTAATGATTGACACATATAATGTACAAGGATGCTCACAAGTTTGATTATCCATAAGTTTTTGTGGTCCAGTAAGGTAAAAATATTTTGAGAAAAAGAATTGGTTAAAAAAATAAATAATAATACCGACTACAGGAGTACTTTGGACAAGTGTGGAAGGGTTTTGCAAATGTTGTATCATGGATCCTGCATTTAGCAATGGAACCAAATTGGCAAAGCATTTACTTGAATATTTGCTTGGTGAGACAAAGCATTCTGTTGATTTCTGTTCTACTTGTCTTAGTAGGGTGATTCTAGTAAGGTTAAATTTCCTGGCAATAATAACACTTAGACAGAAATAGTCATGTTTTATTTGTTTATTTTTTCATTTGATGGTTCAGAATAAACACCAGAAACATGTAAAAATTGCACGGGGTCCCCTATTTGGTCACCCCCATTTAACCCCTACCTACTTTTTAAAAAAGTTTTAACTTGTACCCACTTTTTAAACAACTTGATGCCTCTTTCTCCTCTTCCTTATCCTCCTTCGTTTTCTTCTTCTCAAGATTTTCCACTCAACTTCCATTCACCTCCAAGCTTTCAATAGAAGAGGCATTTTGTGAACAGAGCAAGAAACATGCAGATTCTTTCATTGTTTTCTGCTCTAGCTGCATGTTAAACTGTTGATGCATCATTTTTGCACTTCGTCTCTTTTGTTTCTAGTTAGGTGGATGCATTTTTTGCCTACGCAATGAATTAGCACAAGATACTCGTAAATTTATATCACAGTACACATGTTTTTGTTTTCAATTACAAAATAATCGAGCTGAAGTTCAGCAAATATAAACAAAAACTTTAGCTCCTAAAATGCTGAAGTTCAGCAAATACAAAACAAACTTCAGCTCCTTGTTGAAGTTCAGCAAATACTAAACAAACTTCAGCTCCTAGAATGGAAGTTCAGCAAATACTAAACAAACTTCAGCTCCTAGAATGCTGAAGTTCAGCAATTACAAAACAAAAATTTCAGCCAAAACATGTTGTAGTTTATTTGAACCGAAGTTTGTCATTGCACTATGAACTAAAGTTTGCGTAATTGCTTTTGCAAGTCAGGCCAAACTTCATGCAAAAATAATTGAAGTTTTGCTTCGATAAGGCGACACTTCAGGCAAAACATTCTAAAGTTCAAACTTCAGACATAAATTTTTGCTACTTCAGGCCCGTATGTCTAAAGTTACCCGAAAAGTGGATACGCTTGCAATTTTTTTTTGCAAAGCGGGTATAAGTTAAAAGGTGACCCAAAAATTGAGTATAGATGCAAATCCCCCCATTGATTGGTTACCATCCCGATGTTGGGGTGTCATTTTACCTTTCACACCTTCCTGGTTATTTGGTTAAATTCTTTTGTTGATCTCGTGATGTAGTTTGGATCAATAACTTCTATCATGTCATGTAGCTGGGTAAAAATTAGGAAAGAGAGAGGAGAAAAAAAAAGGAAAAAGGGTATAATTGAATCTCTCGATTGAAGACATTAATAAATATTTGAGAGCTTTTAAAGGTGGAATGTATATATTTTGTAGATAAAATTTGTTTAGGTCGGATAATTAATTAAACATAGACATTTTTGAAAATAAAGTTTGAACGAAAAAATCCCTTTCTAACATTGAATTAATTTAAACTTTCACACATAAATATTACTCCATTTACTAATAATCATCATAGTATAAAAATATTAAAATAATATTTGGGTTCTTTAAATTAAATGGTCCAAACGCCATTATATGCCACCACCTTTTGTTTCTTTCTTATCCGTTAATGCGAAAAAAAAGTTCCCCACCACTTAGCTGCTCACAATTGGTAACCTTCAATCGACAATGGAAGCTCCTCAATTTCAAGCCAGTCTCCAATTCAGACGTTTCTTGGCGTCCCAAAGCCCATGGTAACTAGCATTCTTATTTATCTCCAACTTCGATTGCTTTAATTAGCAGAGTCGGGGTCAAGATTTAAATTTTCTGGTTCAATATTTAAAGGTTTTAATATTGAACCCATCATATTTTCAAAGTTATGGGTTCATATTCCCTAATTTTTTTATAATTTTAGTAAATTTTGCACATAAATTTATGTCTCATCGTGTAAGTTATCGGATCAATTGAACTCGTAGCTATAGCCCTTTCAGAACAAGGAGAGCTAGAGGCCCGAATACATCAGCTTTTGCTCAAACACTGTATTTGTATTAAATGTTTCATTAAATATGTATAAATATTCATGAAAATTTTGCCTCTCCGGGTAGGGATAAGGTTTGTGTACACTCTACCCTTCTCAGACCCCACTTATGAAATTTTTATTGGGTTGTTGTACGTATAAAATTAAATTTAGAACCTAGTTATTAGCATTTAAAGTCGTCGTTCTAAAAACACATAAAATTGAAATCCCAGCTCCGCCTTGACTTCAGAATACTTTTTAGCTTATCAAGTTGTTTGTTAACCAGAAATCGTAAGTTTCAAGATGTAGATTCATATTTATATTAAATTCGCATCTATTATCGGGAAGGAGTAGTGGTTAATAGTACTATATGCATCCACTTAAAAAATCCTGAATCCGCTTTTGGTTTGTGGTGGTCATATGACAGAAGAGACTATTGTTTTAGTTATTAAATAGTTTAACAGTTAATAGTTTATTAAATCTATGAAAATTCACAAGCATAGGGATGAAAAAAGTGAAATTTGCTTAAACATATATCACATATCCCTAACATTTCTGAACCACTTTTGCCACTGCACTAGAAGTTTTTTTTAAGAAAAATTCATGGGGATTCAAAAATCTATATATAGACAAAAAATTATTATATCCTGTCGCACAGTGTAGGGGTGTGGCAAACGGGCTGGTCAGGTCGGATATAACGGGTCGAAAACGGGTAATACAAAACAGATAAATTATTCAACCCGACTCATATTTAATATGGATAAAGAAACGGGTTTACCGGCGGATAATATAGATATCCATATTTTCCATAACTTCTTGAGTATGATCACTTTTAAGAGAATGCCTAGTCTCACAAACTTGAGAAACCCACAATTTGAGGCTTTATAAATATAATAGTCAAACACATAATTTATTCATTGATTATCCATTTTCTAAGTGGATAATATGATTCTTATCCATATTTGACCCGTTTTTAAAAGTTCATTATCCAGCTCGTTTTTTAATGGATAATATGGGTGGATAACTGTTTTCTTTTAACCATTTTGCCACTACTAGCACAGTGTAATTTTCGGATAAAGGAGATTCAATACATGCAACTCCACCACGGAATAGTTAGAGCCTAGATTTTGCAAACTTGATGCAAGATGGTCCAGTTTATGGATGAATGGAATTTTTGTAGTTAGAGAAAAAAATAGAAGAAGACAAAGAAAGAAGAATATTAAATGTGTCATTTGCTTAATCCTCCTTGTAATTTGTAACTTGTTTATGCTGACAGTTTTAAAGACATTGAGCATTGTAAGATTGCTGCACCTAAAAGCTCAGATGAAAAGGTGCCATCTCTAAATGTCAAAAAGTTGCTAAGAAGGTCAGTTCTGCAACTTGTTGGATTGAGTCCTATTTTCATAAGTACCCGTCCTGTCTTATCTGCACCAGTTCAGGAGATGAAAGAACCTGACGTTATCCGGTAAATGTTGTTTCCATTTCTTTAACCTCCACAATTAAATTGTCTATATGGACTAGAATAAGTTCTGTCATTCTTTTAATGGTGTTGTTAATTTGGATTTGAAGCATTCAGGACTCTAAAGCTTGCTAGTGGAGTGAGGATACAAGGTACATCCCTTTTTAAGGTTATAAAACAAATATTTTCAAGCAGTTTTCTAATTCAGATTTTTTATTAGCTATACTTCGAGCCAATAACAACCCTGGCTGTAGCTGTTCTCATTGCTATTTGACTTATTTAATGTATAGTATAGCTCAAGCTCCAGCTTAGCTTGGCTTGTTCGGGACAATATCATCAAATCCTGAAATCTTTATTTCGGGGCTTGCATGTGGTAGAATTGAAACAAAGGTTTAGTGTGCTGTGTGATTTCATTATCAAGTGTCCCCTCTATAATTATTAATAATTTAAAACGAAAAGTGACTTAAAGGAGTAGTAAATAATAAGATAGACAAGCTTATTTGTGGTGAATAAAAATGTGTATGCATGTTCAAGATATTGGTGAACATTATATCAGTCGAGACGAGTTTTTTGGCTTGGTTAATAACTGAAGTAAATAGCCTAGTGTGTGTTTCATTATTGAATAAACATGTCAAGGTTGATTTTCCGCGATTCCAGTTGAGTTTTCTCACGACACTTTCAAGCATTTTAGTGCTTGAGCTGCTATAGTTGAATGGAAGATGATCACTTGCTTCCATGTTTAACGTGCTGTAGTTTCATATGTTTAATGTTTAAAGCAAGCATACAGCATATATACAGGATAAGAAATTGTAAAATTTGACCCAGCGAGAAAGTTGAAGAAAATAGTCTAGCGTGTGTTTCTTTATTGAAGAAACAAGTCAAGTTTGATGTTACACGATGTCTACTTGAGTTTTCTTCCAGGCTCGGAGCTCGAGCTGTTCTAATTGAGTTGCACATGCTTCCAATGTTTGACGTGCTGCAGTTAAATATGTTTAACGCCTTGGAGCGTGCATACAGCCATATATAAGGTTAAGAGGAAAAGCGGCTTACATTTGAAAATGACTGTTTAATGATCTCATTCAGTACAGTTTTAAGTTCCATTTAATGAAGAAGTCATTCATATTATGCTGGGAAGGGGGCATATCAAGCCCTCAGTGTCATTCTTATTTTATTTCCGAGTATTAACATGAGTTGTTGCATCTTCTAAAGATGTTGTTGAAGGGGAAGGACCAGAGGCTCATGAAGGAGATATCGTCGAAATTAATTATGTCTGCCGACGATCAAATGGATATTTTGTCCACAGGTACTGTTTTCAGTTTATGTACTGCTCCTCCAGATGTTTGTTCGTCAGTAAATCCATGTCATATTTTCTTATTCTGTGGAATTGACATTGAACTTCTTCATTTTGCTTCAATATAGTACTGTGGACCAATTCAGCGGAGAAAGCGCCCCTGTCATACTTCCTTTGGATGATACAGAGGTTACCGTTTTTGTTATAGCTTTGTTCTATTAGCAACCTTCTGATTTCCATTATGTGGCATGGCTGGAAGCTGTCAAGAAGTTATAGCATCTATTTTTTTATGAACTCATTTGTGCCTTCAAAATGTGTGGTCCAATAGTGCCATTTCGTTAATCAAATAGGTCGAGGTAACTTGTAAACAAGGTTTCTTAATGAGTTCAAAAATAATCTTTGTTCCTATCTTCTTACAATTCCTTAAAGACATGCTAGAAAAGACTTGGTACATATTGCCGAAGGTCACACACAAGAAAAAAGAGGGGAGACGAAATGCAGAGAAACTTAGTAATAAGCTATACTAGTAACAAGAAGAATAACCTTTGTTTAGGTAACGTATTGTGCTGCCAGGACAAGCAGCTATCTTGCTGAGCAACAACCTGTATTTTTCAATCTTTCATATGCAAAATTTATACTGCCATCAACTGGTGCCGATAAAGATGTATTGTGCTCAAACATTGCTGACGTTTCGTTCTGTGTGTCTAGTTTGGGAAGGGTTGGGGGCCGTTGATAATTAACTGCATTCTTGTTTTTCTTACAAGTCTCTGTGAATCTGCAGATAATTGAAGGTCTGAAGGAAGTCTTGATTGGAATGAAGCCTGGAGGTTGTGCCTACTCCTTTAAAAATGTTTTGTTTGCAAAATATATTCAAACTATAGTAAATGACAGGATCTCCAGGAAAACGTATTTGCCATTTTTCAGAATATACAGTTCTATTTTTTTGAGCTGTAAGGCCTGTACTGCAGGAAAAAGAAGAGCGCTGATACCGCCTTCGCTAGGATACATCAATGAAAACTTAAAACCAGTACCTGAAGAGGTATGTGTTCTCAGAAATTTATTCATTTAACATCCTTTTGGTGCCCTTATCCTACACTCTCCAACTAACTTAATCTATGATTATATGTTCCTTTTCTGCTTTATATTTGATGTTATTGGTTCATCAAACGGATATTTGTTGTGTTGCAGTTTGGACCAAGGCGTAGCCTTATGTCTCATGTGAAGGAGCCTCTAATTTTTGAAGTGCAACTGTTGAAAGTTCTATGAGTATCATACTTATTGTTAGTGCTTAACTATACTATGTAAGTTGTTTAACCGATTAACTTCCATTCATTTGATCTCTTGAACAATGTACTGAATTCAAAAAAAATAATCTTTCCTAGGTGCAACTACACGACGATTTACTTTCGCAAATTTTTGCCAAGATATTGGCAAAACTATCTCACTGGATTGGCAAGATATTGCGTGAGCGTAATGTTTACAAAATGATTAGAACCCCCTTTATATAGTGGAGGAGTTCTACTTATGGCATAATTCTAAATACAGTAAGAAATCTCATGATTGGCTGATTAATCGGCCTCGACTTGATACGTGCTGAGATTTCCGCCGTGATCCTCGCTTGATCTCAGATATTTCGGCTTAGTGTTACTTGACCAGGTAACCCTCTTTGATCCCACTCGATCTTCGTTCCGCTCGGTCTCGATCTTGGTCATCGTCCTTGGCCGGTCCTTGAATTAAGGATCCAACAACCTAACTTCATATTGAGGCTCGATTCAATACGAAGCCAAACTGTGGCCTGTCATGATCCAACCCCGGTTAGCCATAAGAAGGGCAGACCCGTTCTGACCGTATATACATGATTTTATTTCCAATTTAGAAGAAGTCCTACTTAGACTCCATTTCTTCTTGGGACACTATAGTGGCTAAAAGATATTGATAGTACTGTCAGATTGTGGAGATTTAGCTTAAAAAGTTTGTGCCTAGATTTTCCAGAAGTATATGCACAGGGTTGTTCCAAAAATGGCTATCCTGTATTTTTTTTTTCTAGTTTAGGGGAATTTATACTTTAAGTCTTTAAGACTTGATTTCTACTTGGTTGGTGTAATCACTGGTACAAGTTTATTTTGAAGTTGATTCCGAAGCGGCTAAACATAATTACTTTGTAATCTTCGGCTGCGTCTTAAATAGCAGTCCTCCAAGGGGGTGAAGTACTCAATATAGATGGTCTTGAACTTTTTGTCTCGCTTGCCCCATTGGCAGAACTTCTAGTTTAACAATGTGTAGCACTCGCTCGTCCCACGAGCAACACTCTTAATTTTTAACCCATAGGGTAAGTGGGGGTCAAAAGTTAAAGACCACCCCAAAAAGTGTCATATTTACGTAGTAATTTTTTGGGCTTTTTGTGCACTTGCCCCTATAACCCAATTGTTGTGGTCCATCGGAATGGGACTTTATCTTATTAGAAGGAGCAAGCACAACGGGCACGTGCACAAATAGTTATTATCAGAGATGCTATTTAGATATTAGCCAGTACTTATTTTATCCTGATATTTTAAACTAAAAATCCGAAGTTTAGAACATTTCAGGATATTTTTTGTCCAAAAACAATTGAACTGAAAAATTGAAATTCAGTATATACTGGCTAATTTTTAAATAATAGACCTTTAAAGTGGCTACCTGGTGTCATTTCTACAAGCTCAATGGCTAATGTGCATATATCAGTTTGTGTGATCATTTTTTTTTTTTAGTCCGTAAAAAAAAGTATTTTTTTCTAAATTTGGATATGTTAATTTAAACTTTTTCATTTTAATTTTTATTAATTTAAT
This sequence comes from Nicotiana knightiana, assembly GCA_005239525.1. NCBI lineage: Eukaryota > Viridiplantae > Streptophyta > Magnoliopsida > Solanales > Solanaceae > Nicotiana > Nicotiana knightiana. The sequence continues at coordinate 68,807 of ML397207.1, forward strand.
GAGAAGTTATTATAGTCTTATAAATATCATGATATGTTAAATATCTCAAGATTCAAAAATCTTATAGCAACACAAATATTATGACAAATTTATGAATTCTGATTATTAGTTTTAAAAGTCTGTATTTTTTTCTTAAACTTCTCGCCCAATTCTGATTATTAGTTTTAAAAGTTTCTGTTTTTTTTCTTAAACTTCTCGCCCACAAGTTTTAAAAGTTTTTTTTTTAATTTTGTGCCTTCTTAAACTTCTCGCCCACAAGTTTCAAAAGTTTTTTTTTTTTAAATTTCGTGCCTGTTGGTTTATTCCTGCACATGGATATAACAAACTACTCCCCGGTTCACTTTTGGTTGTCTACTTTGAACTTTTCAAACCTCTTAAGAAATAATAAATTAAGTGCATAATTTATCATGATACCCAAACTAATTGATGCATAATCTTAATGGATTTGGATAACGATTTGGAATGAGTAACTAATGCTAACGGTAAAATAAGAAATTTTTTTTTTTTTTTTTTGTATGTAAAAAGTGAAAATACTTGAAAATT
>ML397207.1:69377-91800 GCA_005239525.1 Nicotiana knightiana
AAAAAAAAAATTTTTTTTTTTTTTTTTGGTATGTAAAAAGTGAAAATACTTGAAAATTAAAAGTAAACGGAGGGATAAATACGAGCTTAGAACTTTACAAAAATAGTAAGATCGTTCGCCGAGACGTAAGAATAACTTGGCCAACTTATCGACAGACTCCAGTTAAAAGCGTTTCGGATTCTGTGCCATTTATAAATCTCTGTTGTCCATTGCATAAAGAAAGTTTTGAGATTTAAATACAAGAATATATGAGAATATAAAATTAATAAAAGGTAATAAGTGGACGAAATATCCGAAGCAAAATATTATAATAAATGAGAGACAACCCAAGACATTTTTTCATGGGAGGTTTGTCATAGGAAATACGCATTGGGTGGCAAAAAAATAAATAAAATAAAAATATTATTATATATCCGCTCTCAAAATAATAATCGAAAAATATAATTTTTTTGGTGTGTATGTATATATATTTAGAGAGAGAGAGAGAGAGTATATTATACATATATATAGCTAAACAGGGTTAAATAAATAGAATAAATACTATGTATTTTGAAGACAAAAGAATATACTATTATCTATCCATATACTATATTAAAAGCATGAAAAATGTCGTTCGTCTTTTTTACCCTTTAAAAATAAACTTTACATTAGACAAAATTATAATTTAGTTATTATCCTAATATATAGGATTTTAAATTTATTAATTTTTTATTATTAAATCTTTCCTTATTTGAATTATGTAAGAAATAATTACGTAAATATTATTAAATGATGTGTTTGAGTTATTGAATAAATATTAAGAATTCATAAAAAAAATAACGAATATTAATCTCATTAAGATAGCTCTGTCACTAATTTTAAAAATATTTTAGCCATTTGAAAAATTATATATTTATTGATATAGGTACACGCGCAAAGCGCGTACCCTAAGATTAGTTATATTAAAAGCACGAAGACTCTTAGCGAAATGTCGTTCGTCTTTTTTATCCCTTTAAAATAGAATTCACACTGGACAAAATATCATTTAATTATCTTTCTATTTATATGATTGATTATTTAATTTACTTTCCTAATATTTGTGGAATACTCATTTTAATCATTTTCCTAATATTTAGGAATTTTATTTAGAAAAAAAAACATTGATTCCTAAAATTCCTACCATAAATAAATGAGAAAAGTACGTTTTTGAGAAGGAAATAAATTGTTTTCAATTCCTAAAACATAATATATATATATATATATATATATATATTCAAGAAGGAATCAAATGCTTTTAAATTCTAAATTTCTCCTATAAGTAAATTAAGAAAAATACATTAAAAGGAAAGTCTTAACTACTTTTGCTATGAGAAAGGTTTCGGCAACTTTGCTGCTTGTCAAACAAAACTTAGAATCTTTTCTTTTTTTACCTTCTTTATTTAAGTTAAATTTTGAAATGTTATATTTTTACTTACTATTCCTTCAAAATATTATACATACAAAATAATAGTACTATTATAATAGATAATAGGTAAAACTAAACATATTCATAATACCTTATAATAGCAAAGATCCTCTCTTTATTATTCTATTTTTTTTAACTGTATTCTTATTATATACAATTAATTACCTTTTTAGTTTATTTCCTAAAAAGAAATATAAAGGTTCTAGAGGAACTGAAAGTGAAAAATATTAATACTACAGGTATTTTACATTTTTTCTTGCTCTGTTTAGGTTTCTCAATCAAATACAAACCCATGGATCGAAATTACAATAAGGCATATGAGGATTTATGCGGAGCAATATTTCTTTTGTTATAGAATTAGCTAAACAAAATAAATATTGTCATTTTCTTAAAACTTACACTTTCCTTTAATTTTTATTTTATATAGAAGATATATTTCTTAATAATACTTATGTCATTTGAAAAAATATTACTCATTTTTATGGCACTGGATACATGCGCAACACACATATTATTTTCTAATATTTTAGAACAGATAGTTAGTTGATTCCACAATATTTAGGAGTTGAAAATCAACTAAAATTTTGCATATTAAATCTTTCATTATTTGAACTGTATTGAAAGTTCTTATATTTAAAACTTTAAAATAATTAAATTTTACCTTATATAAATCTTACATTTAAACTATATATAAATGATAAACAAAATGAATAAATGAGAGAATAAAAAAATATGAAAGAACGAGGAAGTATAGGGTGTTGGATAATAACGAAGTTGGTCAAAATCTTTTTATAAAATTTTATGCGCTTTGATTTATATAAAATAAATTATCAATTATTCCAATAAGATAATTTATAAGATATTTAATTTTTTTTAAATAAGGTTAAATTTGGCTGAATATAAGTGGGGTTTTTTACTACAATTATGGCTTGCATTTGATTTAGAATTTATTTGTAGTATATAGTGATTGTTAATTCTTTGAGATTTACGATGTATTTCTATTACTTTTTTTCTTCTTCTAGGACCATGTCATACATGGATCTTTTTACCTAATCGATTTTGTCGTTTGAAAAAAAAAATCTTATGAATAAAAATATAACTACAATTTAATATTTTAAATTTGGTATGAGTAATATGTAACAACCCGACAGATCGTTTTGAGCATTTGCACTTTGCTCGATTGTTTGAGAGCATGAATAGCTCCGTGTGATGTATTATGACTTATGTAAATCGTCGATTTTGGTTTTCAGGTTATTCGGAATTGATTGGGAGGAATGATTCACAACTATAAGCTTTAAATATGAAAGGTTTGACCAAGTTTTGACTATTGAGTAATTGACCTCGGATTGGATTTCTGATGGTTCTGTTAGCTCCGCTGGGTGATTTTGGACTCTCGGAGCGCGTCCGAAATGTGATTGGAGGTCCGTGGTAGAATTAGGCTTGAATTGACGAAAGATGGAAATTTGGCGATTTTGGTCGGCAGTGAAAATTTGATATCGGGGTCGGAATGGAATTCTGAAAGTTGAAATAGGTTCGTAGTGTCATTTATGGTGTGTGTGCAAAATTTGAGGTCATTCTGACGTGGTTTGGTAGGTTTCGGCGTCATTTGCGGAATTTGAAAATTTAGAAGTTCTTAGGCTTGAATCCGAGAGTAATTTGGTGTTTTGATGTTGTTTTGAGTGATTCGAAGGTGAGACTAAGTTTGTATGTTGATATATGACTTGATGGTATTATTGGTTGAGGTCTCGAGAGCCTCGGATGAGTTTCGAGTGGTTATCAAATCGATTTTGGACTTGGGAGATGGTTGTTTCTGCTGGAGTTTTCCGCACCTGCGGATGGGGAGCCGCAGGTGCACTTGGGTGATCGCAAGTGCGAACAATGTTGAGGTGGGTTGGATCCCCAGGTTCATAGGAGTGGTCGCATCTGCGCGCCAGCAGGTGCGAGACCTGGGGCGCAGATGGGGAGAGGCGAAGTTTGGCCAATTCCGCAGAAGTGGAATAGATGCGCAGGTGCGCGCCCGAAGGTGTAGAACCTGGGGCGCAAGTGCGGAAGGAAGGACTTAATTGATTTTTCGCAGGTGCGGATGATTTTGCGCATAAGCGAGATCGCAGGTGCGGATTTTTGGCCGCAAGAGCGAAAGCCCTGGACAGAAACTATAAATAGAATACTTCGCGAATTTTGGTTCATTTTCAAGTCAGTTTTTGGAGTTTTTGGAGTGATTTTGAAGGGAGATTCAAGGTTTTTTTTAGTGAGGTAAGTTGTTTGAGCTCTAATACTCCTATCTATGGTGTTCTCCATTGTTTTAGCATCTAGTTAGTGGAACTTAGGGGTGAAAATAGGGGGTTATGGCTTGGGATTTTGGAGAGTTTGATTTAAGGATTTGAGGGAACAAATGATGTCAGATTTTGATAAATTTTGTATGTATGGACTCGTGAGTGAATGGGCTTTCAAGTTTTGTAATTTTTGTCGGATTTTGAGATGTGAGCCCGGGGGCCGGGTTTGAGCCAATTTCGAGTTTTGAGTCTATTTTGGTAGTTTTTCTTGTGAAATTCATTCATTTAGTGTATATTGATGGTATTGTACTGGTTGTGAATAGATTCGGAGCATTTGGAGGCTGGATCGAGGGGCAAGAGCATCGCGTAGTAGAGATTTGATCGGTTTGAGGTAAGTAACAGTTGTAAATCTGGTCCTGAGCAGATTTTGTGTCATTTTTACTATTTGGAGGTGGCACACATGCTAGGTGACGGGCATGTGGGCGTGCACCTTTGGGGATTGTGACTTGTATCATCTCGTAGCAACTGTAAAGTTGAATGTTTTATTGAAATTATATGCTTCTTATGTGTTTTAGAAAGAATCTTTGTAAATCAGGTTGAATGCCATGTTTAAGCCTTATGCCAATATTGTTTGGACCCTTAGAGGTATTTTCTTGATGTCCTCTCATTATTTTTGATTGAAAATCTATACTCAGTCATGTTTATACATATTTACTGCATAACTCAGTCTCTATTGCTCTATTACTCTATTTTGATGCATCATATAAATGTTGTTTAGGCTGAATACTTTGATTTCTGAAAGCTCAAAGACTGGAGAAATTAATGGTTGAGTGAGGCCAAAGGCCTGATTGTGAGGATGTTTATGAGTGAGACCGAGGGCCTGATTGTGAGGATGTTTATGAGTGAGGCTGAGGGCCTGATTGTGGGGATATTTATGAGTGAAGCCGAGGGCATGATTGTGAGGATGTTTATGAGTGAGGCTGAGGGCCTGATTGTGGGGATATTTATGAGTGAGGCCGAGGGCATGATTGTGAGGATATTTATGGGATCGGGTTACATGCCGCAACATGTTTATTTATGGGATTGGGATGCACGTCGTAGCATATTTATATATCGGATCGCGATGCATGCCGCAGAATGTTTATTTTTGGGAGTGGGCTGCATGCCGCAGCATGTTTATTTTTGGGAGCGGGTTGCACACCACAACATAATTCATTAATTTATGCCATGATTGGCTTGATATAGTGCTTGGGCTGAAGGAGCCCCTCCGGAATCTGTACACACCCCCAATGAGCGCAGGTACCTACTGAGTACGAGTGTCGAGTGCTGAGTGACTGGGAGGCATGAGTGATGTTTGCCCGAGGGGCTGTATATGAGTGATGTTTACCCGAGGGGCTGTATATGAGTGATGTTCCCCCGAGGGGCTGTATATGATTTCATCATTTGTGCTCACATCTACATTGAGCTTTTATTTGAAAATCGTTGAAAGATATTTTAAATGAATTTACTGGAACTTGATTTAAACGAGCTGATTTGGCTTAAACTCTGATTTTTAAATCATGTCGTATTTTATTAAGTTTTGTGATATGAATTATAGTTTCATTTTTTTTGCTCGTCACTACTTCTCATCATTTATTTACTGATGCTACTTACTGAGTTGGCATACTCACGTTACTCTTTGCACCTTGTGTGCAGATCCAGGCGTTTCTTGACACGATAACGGTTGTTGATTATATTCAGTCGCAGATCCTCGGAGATAGCAAGGTAGATGCTTGGCGATCGCAGCTTTGCTTTTCTTCCTCCTTATCTTCCCTTAGTTGTATTCGGTCATTTTTCAGACTATGTTAGTCTTGATATTGTCAGACAATTGTAATAGTTGCTCATGACTAGTGACACCCCGATGTCGGGCTTTTCTTCTCCGCACTTCTATTTTTTTTAGTTGAACTCTTTGTGAATGTTATATTATGAGTAGCTTTGAATTTATCTTTTGAAATGAAAATATCAATGTGTTTTAGTAATGTGTCGGCTGACCTAATACCATGAAAGGCGCCATCACGACAGAGTTTGTTTTGGATCGTGACATAATATGTTTAAATATTAATCTCACTTGAATAGTGACTCTTCAAAATCAAATACGCACTTCCAATTCTAATTTCTGTCATTAGAAATAATTTTTCAGTTGAATTATTGATTGATGATTGAGTATTTATGTTGGGCAGTTTCTTTTTTTAAAGAGCTAATTATGCACGATCAACATTAATCATTTTCAGGAACTTATATTATTATTTTATAATTTAAACATAAATTTTAAATAATTTTTTATTCATTGAGATAGGTACACGCGCAAAGCGCCACAAACACTAGTTATACCTAAACACAATAAAATACATGGTATATTATATTTATTTAATTGTATTAACTAGATATAAAAATTGTATGTACTTTGTCTTCAAAATACAAAGTATATCCGATTTATCTAATTGGGTTTAGTTAGTATGTACTTTATTTATGTATTATCCAACATTTTGAGGATTCGAGTGTTGTATAATTAAAGAGCTGTGTGAAAATTTCTCTATATACAGTATTTGTTAAGAAACTAATCTCAAAGCAATAACACAAAACAAAAAAATAGACAAAAGATGTAGAGAGCAAGAGAAGAGAGATTATTATTTCTTCTATGTATTCAAGTGTGTACAATGTGGTGCTCAAACCCTCTATTTATAGGATGATATAGGTAATACAAATGGATGCCATGAACATGGTATTAACTATTGAGATCATGGGGGAAGATCATGGAGGAGGTTATGGAGGTGTGTGAGTTACAACCATAATAGTAAGAAGTAGTGGGGATAATGGAGAAGAGTAATGGGAGTAACTTCTTTAGGAGTTATAGACATCCACTATACAATATTATATTTCATAACACTCCCCCTTGGATGTCTATAGATAATGTGCCTCGTTAAAACCTTACTAAGAAAAAATCCTGTGGGAAAAAATCTTAGTGAAGGAAAAAGAGTACACATATATTGTAATACGCATTATTTGTTGTCTCATTAAAAAACTTGCAAGAAAAACCCAGTGGGATAAAATCTTAGCAAAGGAAAAAAGAGTACAACACGTATTTGCCTCCCCCTGATGAAAACATCAATTTGTTTCTCCGAAATGACGTGTTCCGATCTTGTATACTAACTTCTCAAATGTTGAGGTTGCTCATGTTTCACGGAACAGAACACCAAATTATCAAGCGAACAAATTTGTCGAATATCTATTTAACCGCTAATTGAAAATTGTGTCTGATAAAGAACTTTGCGAAACATATGCTTTATTCTGTCTCCTTTAATATATCCTTCTTCCAATTGGGATAAACAAATATCATCGCCTTCACTATTATTGGAATCTTCTCTTCAAGGAAAAGTCACATATTTGTTGTGTGTTGAGTCACTTGGTTTTTCAGTTGATAGTATATTGACATGACTTGAATAAGTATCAACAATTGACTACCTTATGAAATAATAATATGGCAGTACTCTCACATACAAATAGATTGTTTGAAGAACGGACTTCAGAAAATGCCTACATTTGTATAAACAACAAACCTTGACATTTTTTAGAATAAACAAATCTATAACAAGGATTCCTTTTGCAATTTAGTACTAATAGTATTACAGTATCTTAAACTATATCTCACTAGCATATTTTTATACTCATGGTTCTAGCAAGATACACAGTGCACCAATTGCAATAGACACAATAATAAATCATATACTGGCGGTTGCTCTAATCCACATAAGGATTTGCTGAAGCTTTATAAATGAATTTCTCGGGAATCTTAATATGCTTCAGAACAGTTTAAATCCTTCAATGATTTTTATATACGCATATCAAATTTATCGAGTATTGTCAGACTAAAATATGAAAGTAACTGTATCCACCACAAGGGAGCATGTTTCCATATAATTAATGTCAGGACATTACGTAAAATCTTGTGTCACCCCACTGACTTTATTTTTTCAGGTATTGGGACTATCAGTCCAAAACTTCACGTTTTCCAAGTGAAGTTAATCTTCATTGCGTATTTTTTATTTGATTGACCAATCATTTATCTGTCCAAATTCCATGACATATTTGAGCTCAAGATCTTCGTCAATATTAATAATATTGAGCATTATATATCTACAATATCATCGATGATCATATTTTACATCGGTTTCATCATCACACAATAAAGGCATAACTTATCGAGATCTCATTATTTTCAGGTACCTGAGCCTCTTCCATGAGATCTTATAAAGTTTTATGTCATGGTGCTCTTACATAGCACTTGCCTCTTTAGTATGACCATCTTTATCATTTGCTCCACTCCTTCTTCAAGGAGTTTTATATTTGGAACCGATTAGTCTATTACGCTTCATGCATTCCATAGACTATGTATGTCATGGACTTTATTCTATTTGGAGCATTAGCAGCTGAAATATAACATTTCGCTTTGGGTCAGCAAATACGTCTGGCAATATTTTGCAAATGAATTATCCCTTGGACTTCAAGTTCACATTTTCTTATACGAGGATCTAAGTACACTCATAATAATTCATTCTATGATTACTTTTTTAGCTATCCATTTTCTCCCTCTAATGTTGGGATCACCAACACATTTCTCAATCTTCTTTGGGAATACATCTTTGTGCATTTTGATGGCGCAATTAAATCATATAACATCTATATTTCTGGATGAAATTTATTTGGTTCCTGACCCTGAACCAATTCTGATAGGGAGAAGTTATCATAACTTGTTGGCTAGATGCATACAAGTGCTCTTGTATATTAAATAATACACATCATACCAAATTTCTATTTGGAATCTTTGTTCTCATAACCAATGGTTTAGCTTAGTTGGAGGCATACAATTTCTTCTAAACCAACTTGTATTTAAACCAGCATTACCAAGATAATTATCATATTTATATTCTGGAATTGTACTCTAATAATTTGAGCAATCAACCTTGCAAAATCCAAATTTCAAGTTGATAACAAATGCACATGTGACCATATAATAGATGTATCTATTAAAATTATATAATAGTAAACGGTCCACATGGCAGGTGACTAGACCCATATATATATATCACCTTCTATTTGTTCCAGAAATCAAGGGATTCAATCCCAACTTTAACTGGTATATCATGAGAATAAGAAGCACAAGAGAATTTTTGAAGAACCTTCTATTTCTTCAATATATGCCAATGTGAATTCTCAATTAATTTTCGCATCATAATTGAACCGGAATGGCCAACCGGTCATGCCAACTAATATTTGTTTCAGTAAACATTTAATTTACTATGGCATGTGATTCCATTATCATACTTATACATTTGTAGTACAAATGGAAGAAAAGCTGGGTAACCTTTCATATTTACCCGATATGACTATTGTAGTATGAAGATATTCAATATTCCTTTCATTTATAGTCTCAATATGCCAACCACTTTGACTAATACATTGGAAACTCAAGAAGTTTCTTTTGAGACTTACTACAATATTAATGTCAAGAATAATTTCATTAATCCGGGTAGTAACAAATTCGCTCTTCCGGAGCTCTTAATTGATTTCGTACTACAAGATCTTTTATCACACCATCCATATGGTAAATATCTCATTCACGGAGAAAATCATATCATAATAATTGTCACGGTCGAAGTCATCATAAGCAAAACCATTCTTGCTTTAAGTTTGTCTTTAATAACCTTTTATAAGGCATGACATAATATTTATGGTACGCGACCAATAACATATTCATGTAATCACATTATATTATTCATTATATTTATTTCTCTCAAACCTCTCTTAGAGGTGAGTTGTGGTATTTATATAACCATGCATAAGCACATTTTTATGCATATTTTTCATCACATATATATCTTCACATTCACTTTCAGGACAGAGCATGCATTTACAATGCTTATCACAAGTCGCATTGATACACAATTCCTTCACCTTTGAAGGATTATTTTGAGAACCCTTACTGTTCTCCTTTTTACATTTACCATAACGATGACTATATTATTTTGGTCTTTGGTACACCCACGTTCATTGGTCAACCACTTGTCTTCATTTAGACTTATTATGCACCGCTATGACATTCACTTCAAGAATGGAGCAAATCAAGTGGGACAAGCTTCATTCTATTTTCATGAAAAATACATTATTTTCATTAGTCATCATTATATAATCAATATGGTGCATTGGGACTCAAACTCAATGCCTTACCCATATAAGAGCATGTTATGTCATAATGAGTTGCGACTTGAACCAACTCTTATCATCATTGTGCACCACATATCAAACCAAATGCCTTATTATCATACAATGGCATAATAAACCAAGTGGACTCGCCGTTGAGCCTATCATGATATACTCCTTTCTATAATCAGTTTTTTTTCCCGAACTTTAATGAAAGTTCACATTGATCTTTTTCACGAACAACTACATGATCAAATATAAAGGGAATAAAACTATCTTAGCAATACAAAATTTATTTTGACCACAATATAAATTTAAATTATTATTATTTTTATAAGATTAGAAACCTTCTCAATAGTTAACCATTCCATAATCTTGGCTTGCAAACTGTCGGAGTAGTACATATGGGAGATGATGTCAAAGTATCGGAATATGCTCTTGTTTGCAACTCGAAAGCATAGGTACTCCATATATATACATCTGCACAAATAAAACTAAATTGCTAAGTAACACAATTTAGACCAAGTCTTAAATACTAAAGTAAGTTAATTGTAAAATTCATGAAAATTGAAAATGATACTCCTTGTATAATAGAAGCAAAAACATTGATATGGCAGACGAGATGCCTAGATTTTCATAGGCTCAACCAAATTGATTCAAGGTTGTTGCTCTCATGGAAGGCTTTCATCTCTTATAGAAAATATAAGAAGAATATAGCAATTCGTGTTGATAACGTGTTAAGAAACTAAGCTCAAAGCAATAACATAAAACAAGAAAATAGACAAAAGATGTAGAGAGCAAGAGAAAAGATATTATTATTTCTTCTATGTATTCAGGTGTGTACAATGTGATGCCCAAACCCACTATTTATAGGATGATATAGGTAATACAAATGGATGCCATGAACATGGTATTAACTATTGAGATCATGGGGGAAGATCATGGAGGAAGTTATGGAGGTATGGGAGTTACAACCATAATAGTAAGAAGTAGTGGGGATAATGGAGAAGAATAGTGGGAGTAACTTCGTTAGGAGTTATAGACATCCACTATACAATATTACATTTCATAACAGTATTATTTTTTTAAAGAAGAGAGAAAAAAGTTAATAAGCAAATCTTTTTTTTTACCCCTTAAGTAAATAAAAGAAGAGTTGTGTGACCCCTTGATTTGTGGATTACTTTATTTTTAAAATTGCCAAGAGGAGAGAGGGGATAAAAGATAAATAAGGATAAACATCAGATCCCTTGATTTGTGAAATCAGTTGTATATAGAATATTTTTAATGTGCTAATATTGTAATAAAATCCAGCTTTTCTCGCTCGAGTCGCAGATTGGTCCAACTCGTAATTCACTTCTGACCCCGTGTTTGATAGTCTGATCGTAGTGATGTTGATTGTGGATACATTCATAAGTAGCTTGGTCTATCTTTATTCCATTTCATATATGTCTGAGGATCCGCATATCTCTCAATTTATGTGTTATTTATCCATTCCTACTTATTTTTTATGCCATGTTAGTGACTGGAGATAACTCTCTTCAATTATTCCTGGATGAAATAAACAAGTAATATCATTTTCTTAAACAACTTTTCAAAAGTGCTCACTGTCACACCTCCTTTTTTATCCCGGGTAAGGGTAATAGAGAGTTTTTCCACTTTAAGTGACATCATTCGGATTTGAGATTTTTATTAGTTTTCAGAGTCGCCACCCGAATTTTTAACAATGTTCCGAGACACTGTTAATTTATTGAAATCTCAAACCGAGGAATTTTGACTCTGTTTTAAGTTGTATGCGAACCAGAAATCCGGGTAAGAAATTATGTTAACCCGGGAGAAGCTGTTAGGCACTCCCAAATTCCATGGTTCTAGCACGGTCGCTTAACTATTGATATTTGGCCTAATTATCTGATTATTTACATATTTTAAGCCTATTGTATATTTTAGCCTTTTTACTTTTAGCCGCTTTTGATATTTATGGATTATTCTGAAACAAATCACGATGGTGTGCGCTTGCCGTTTTTGGACACATTATAAACGCGTCACATGAAATGCACCCGCAATTTACAATATGTGATTTTTATTATTGTTCGGAGTTATGGTCGGGTCGCCTAAAATGCAAACCCGAATGGAAATTACGTATCATGACTATGCCATGAAAATCATACCCATAATCACAATAATTTATTAATCCCGTCTAAAACAAGCTACGATCGTCATGAATCTAAGCAAGACCGGGTGTTAAAGTTGAGAACTATGGAGCCATGACTTCCATTAATTATCCTTGTTTTAACTTATAGAACTGATCTATCGACCTCCTCAATACAAAATGTACTCTCATTTTTTATACTAACAGATGCGCTCCACTTTTATCCAAACCAACTTAAGTTCCACGTTTCAGCACCCCAAAATATATCTCCAAGATCAAGAGTCCCCAACAAAAATAATTAACAAGCACATAATAAATCACAACACAAATTTATACAAAGGAATTGCATTTTTATGACATATGGAACCAAAAATTCCAGTAAATAGCTCAAAATATATGTTTGCACATTTCAGTCCCAAGTTCATCAATTCATGTTATTTATACGAACATTGATCAGTGAAGGCAGTTGTTAAAAGAGTGTATCGCCAAATTTACTTTCTCTTTATCACTCATCTCAACTAAATGAGTAATGAACAATGGATTCAAAACATTTCTTAAAATTACAACCCCAATTTCACTCAATTATATCAAATGCTAGTAAGGATCATAAGTAAACATATCACCAATTCATAATTCTCCTAACAGTTATAAAATTCATCCAAAAAAAAATTTACAGCGATTCACCACTAACTCATGCGTTTTTTAGCTTCATTCAATATGCCAATCTTCAACCCATTTAACCAAATATAGAGAAAAAAAACAAAAGAAAACCAGAAGTATATATTTTGATCTTCACGCTTCAAAAGACATCACAGCGGTTCGGCACAAAAAATAATGAAGACTAGTTAATAATTAATCATAGGAGCGAAAATGATTGAAGCATGAACAATTCGACATGATAAATTTGTGAAGTGGGACATAACTAATACATAAACGAACTGAAATTTTATTTAAAGTTCAAACACCCAACAGCAGAGAAAAGCTGAACATACCTAAATAGCAATTGAAAACCCAAATAGACGTATGAACATAAGATGAATTTCAGCAGCAATGGTGAAACGAAGCAACAACCGAAACAGAGAAATCCTCATTGTGAACCCAGGAGATAGGGTTCGAACTAAAAAAGTAACTCGTCTCTGCTGCTTTGTATTTTTTTCGACCTCCTAAGCTCTCAGATCTTAAGTGAAATTCTCACAAAATCCAAATCTATTTTCTAGCCATTTTCTCGTGTGTGTGACAGAGTGGACAAGTGAATGAGGTGAGTGAGATAAATTGTTTTTTTTGTCTATGTTTTACGTTGAATTAGAAGAAGATGGAGGGGTCTCTTATTTTTAGGTTTTTTTTGTTATGTATTGTGAGGAGGAGGATGAATGGAGAATAAGAAGAAGAAGAAAGGGGCTTGGGGGGGCTGGAACGACGCTGGGAGGGGGGTTTCCAAAATTAGATCTAGGTCTAATTTTAGGAAAGTGGGATTTTTAAAGAGGGAGATTTGGTTTGGCCTAGGATTTTGGGCCCTAAAATTGGGTCAATTTGAAATAAAGGCCAAATTGTTCTTTCAAAAACGGCCACCCTACTACTAATTGAATTTATTTTGCAGAAAGACTAATTAGCACTTTAACTAATTGAGTAATGCTAATGAATATTTTTTGTGATTTTTATATATTAATATATCAATTAAGAGTAATTAATTTTAAAATTCAAATTAAACCTAAGATGACATGCAATGAAAAATGTGACAATTTTTTATGATTTTTCTATAATTTTAAAATATTAAACCTACATGAAATGCAACTAAATAGAGAAAAACTCCTAAAATTCATAAAAATCACTTTTTGGATTATTTTTAGGAGTAATTTCCATGCGGGGCAAAAATCGGGTGTTCACAGCTGCCCATCTTTGCTCGAGAACATGAAGAATTTTCGGGAAAAGATAAAGTGAGCAACTACGAGCAATTTTTTCCTGTTTGGTACTCCATTTGGAAGCATTTTGAAAAAGTTTGACCGAACCTTGCTTCAGAGGTTGCCTACATATCCTTGGCTATAAAGGAATCAGGTCGGTGTAGTTCTGGAAGTTTTGGTAGCTGGGACTACCAGAAAGGTGTGATTTCACTGTTGTTGTTGCTTCTTACTGCTTGCTAATCTCCTTATTACACCAAAATCAAAATGAAAAAGACTAAACTAAACCTATCAACTACGAGTTACAAGATTCCTATCTATGAGTCTTCTGAAGCTTGATCTTGAGTCTTGGCTGCTTATTTATACAGACTCCGATCTGAATCTTGATGCTTGTTAGTTATAGGTGTTGGTTCAATCTTCTTCAGCTTTTCGGATCAAGAATGGACATGCATAGCTTGTGACTTCAATCTGTCTCGAGCAGTCCACCTCTTTTCCGCTTTTGTACTTTGGGGTTTAACTCTTTTCTTTTCTTCTTTTCTTTTATTCTGAATTGAGACGTCTTATTTTGGTCATCTCGAATCCATTGTCCTAAATTGTAATCTGCGAAAAATAAAAAACAAACGAACAAAATTTTCTGCCCCAGTTTTCACCAGAAAAATTTCGCGAGCTATTGTAAGGAAATCTACACTATTTTGTTATTGAAAGCGGTGAACAGGTTATGTTGCCGTTAAGAAAATATAACCAGGTTATGCTGATGTCTGAGGAGTATCAACGGGTTATGCCGTTGTCAAGAAGAAATTACCAGGTTATGCTGTTGTCTGGGAAGGTCAACAGGTTATGTTGTTGCCGCAACAGAGAACACTGGGTTATGCCGGTGTCAGGAAATATTCAACAAGTTATGATGTTGTCAAGAAAGATCACCAGGTTATGCCGGTGTCTGGAAAGGTCAACAGGTTATGTTGTTACCTAGGGGAAAAGAGATGACTGGGTTATGCCAGTGTCAGGGAATGATCAACAGGTTATGCTGTTCTCAGAAAAGATCACCAGATTATGCCAGTGTCTGGAAAGGTCAACAGGTTATGTTGTTGCCTGGGAAAAGAGATCACTGGATTATGCCAGTGTCAGGAGGTGATCAACAGGTTATGTTGTTGTCAGAAAAAGATCACCAGGTTATGCCGGTTTCTGGAAAGGTCAACAGGTTATGTTGTTGCCCCGGAAAAGGGAATGATCTACAGGTTATGCCGTTGTTAGAAAAAGATCACCAGGTTATGCCGGTGTATGAAAAGGTCAACAGGTTATGTTGTTGCTTCGGAAAAGAGATCACTGGGTTATGCCAGTGTCAGGAGGTGATCAACATGTTATACTGTTGTCCGAAAGATCACCAGGTTATGCCGATGTCTGGAAAGGTCAACAGGTTATGATGTTGCTTGTGGAAAAGAGATCATTGGGTTATGCCAGTGTCAGGAGATGATCAACTGGTTATTTTGTCATCAGAAAGATCACCAGGTTATGCCGGTGTCTGCTTGGGAGTGGGATCCTATGTTGGCATCAACTGAGGACTGGGATATCCTAGGTTGGCGTCGAGTTATGTCGGCATCAGGTTATGCTGGCATCAACTAAGGAATGGAATATCCTATGTTGGAAAAGGTGTAGCTAGGGATTGGAGACCCTATACCACTTTAGGTTTAGACTGTTTTCAACATCGTTTTCTTCTTTTTTCTTTTTATTTTCTTTTTCTCTTTTTTATTTTACTTTATCTTATTTTTTTATTCTCTTTTCATGCATGCGGGAAAGAATTTTTTGGAGGAAACTTCCCTTTTTTGGAGTCAATGCTGCAGAGCTCCTTCTAGCCCTTGCTCAATTTCTTTTGGTTGCACCTGCTTGTTGCACGATTGCTTTTGAGTTGCACCTGTTTCATATTTTCAAACAAAGAATAATTTTTTTGTTTGAAACGGTGGTTGGTTTTGCGGCCTTGATTTTCAATTGCTTGATCTCAATTATTTTGATGAAGATCTCAACCGTTTGCTTGCGATGCTGAGGATTTGATTTCATTTCTAAACTCGGGGACCCTGGCTTTCCAGATTTTATCATGGTGATCGGTCACGTGGGACCCGACATTTTGACTTTATTTTGCCTTTGTAGCCTTTCACTTGCTTTTTCTTTTGGATTTCAAGAGTATCGGGGGGAAGTTTTGGCCCCTCAAATTCCGCTGCAACGGTTAGTCGCGTGGGACTAAATCTTTCCAACTTTACTTTGCCTTTATTGGCCTTTCATTTCTGACTTTTCCTCCAACTTTAGCCTTAGGGAATTTGGAGTATTTTGGCTTTTCAGACCTTTCCGATATGGTTAGCCATGTGGGACTCAACTTTTCAACTTCATTCGTCTTTATAGGAACTTCAATTTGATTTTCTCCTTTCAAGGGTTTTGAGTTTGAAGCATCGGCCGCTATGGCCAGTCGAGATTGACTTGATGCCTCTGACGAGGCTGGGTGCCTTTTTCATATTAGCCCGTGTCATATGAGATCCCTGTAAATCAGTCTTGCCATCCTTTCTTTGCCTTAGTTTCGGAATAGAGTTAGACCGAAAGGGATTCAAAGAAAAATAAATGACAGAATGGACAATGAATTTAAACAAGAGGTGTCCCTTTTGGGCAAAGGAAATAAGGACTTATCTGGAGTGCATGCGGACTTCAATGAACATGACATGCCTTTTGTATTGGTTTCCTGATCCGTGTAAACCGTCCAACTCTCAGAAATTCATCACAACTATCACCTCGAGATTGAGAAACCTTGCCCCGGACTATGTCCATGTTAGTGACCCATTATCCTTTTCGATCAGTGGCGCCCTTTGCGGGTTTTCGCCAACTGACCTCTCTCATTTCTCTTCTCACCATCGCCTTGTAGTGCTCTTTGCGAGTTTTCACTAACGAGACTCTCTCCTTTTCAATTTCTCTGCTTACCGTCGCCTCACGATGCCCGTGTGGGTTTTCACCGATAAGACTCTCTCATTTTAATTTCTCTCATTTGCTTGCATCAGATCCAAATGACTGTATCCCCCAATTTGGACATCTTTGTCGATTGATTGGAAGGACTTGACCAGGCTTTTGGATGAAGGAATTTGTATTTTAATTACAACTTCGGAACCTCCCATATAAAAACTGCCCCAGCTTAAACTCTTGGGGAAATGGGGAATTTTATTTTAGTGTGACTCAACCCTAGAGAGAGAGTGTCTATGTATCCTTTCGGAATCAAGTCGAACGTAGTTGAGGGAACTTTTGTTTTTGTTTTTGATTTTTTTTTTCTGTTTTGTTTTGTTTTCTCTTTCTTTTGCTATCCTTGTTCTCCTTTTCTTTTTTCTTTTTTTTTTTCATTTGATTTTCTTTTTTTTTTTTGTCACTTTCAGTTGCTTTTTTTTTTAATGTTTTCCAATCACACTTTCGGGTTCCAAAGAGGGTAATCAAAGAAGAGTAACCGGCTCAAAGGGTTTGCAAAAGGGTTAATGGTGTTTGGGTAGCGAGAATGAAAGCCTTCGTCATCCCAACCGGAGAAAATTTGAAAATATATGGAGGATCAAACATAGTACCTTTTTACTGCACCCGCGTTGACAGTTGTTTCATGGACATTTTCTTCAATGTACCCCAAGTACAAACGTACTCTTTTGGCAATACTCTTGTAGTAATGTATGGACCTTTACATTCTGAACCAATTTTCCTTTGGTTGTTCCGATTCATTGTTTTATTTCCTTGACCAAACTTCATTTGTATTTGAATTCTTGATTCATCATTTCAAAGTCTGACAACGTTTTAGGATCTTTTGACTGCACCTACGTTGACAGTTGTTTCAGGGACATTCCCTTCGATGTACCCCAAGTACAAACGCACTCTTTCGGCAGTACTCTTGTAGTAATATATGGATCTTTCCAATCTGAACCAATTTTCTTTTGGCTGTTCCGATTTATTGTTTTATCTCCTTGGCATTACTTCATTTGCATTCTGATTCTTGATTCATTATTTCGAAGTCTGACAGCGTTTTAGGATCTGGGCATGAAGTCCGCAAGCATGTCATGTTATTGAAATTTGCATTTAAACAGAACTGAAAGTAGAGTAAGAAAGAGACAAGATTAAGAAAAGAGACATTCTTGGAAAATGAAACATTAATTCCATTTGATTTTTTTTTTAATTTTTTTTCTTTTTTATTTTGATGATTTTTTTTAAAAGATAGAAGGGTTTGCATCGAAAAGTAAGACAATAAAGTAAAACATCCGGATCACACCCTGAGATAAACCGGATGCAGAAAGGATAACAAGACTGACTACCAAGACTCCCATCTGATGGGGGAACTTTCAGGCTTGGCGATCGTTTTTTGAATTTGCTTTTGTCTCGGCAATGGCTGCAATGGCCTTCAGTGCTGGATCAAATTCTTCATCTTTACAAATCATTCAGATTACCGGCCCAGTGTGAGCAGACAGGGGGTTATTCATCATATTGGGGTCTTCTTCATCCCCAAACACTATTGACTGGACCTCGATGAGATCTTCTACTGCTCTTTTAAGAGTCCAACAATCTTCAATGTCATGTCCCACTACTCCTGAGTGGTATTCACATCTAGCATTAGCTCGGTGCGAGGGGGACTCGGGGTCCGGTCGGTTTGGGGCCACTGGCTGCAACAGACCTATCTTGACCAATTTTTGGAACAAGCTAGAGTATGATTCACCAATAGGGGTGAACTGATTCTTTTTGAAAGTCTCTCTTGGGCGAGGATTGTATTGGGGAACATTTGGTTGGGTACTATATGGAGCTTGGTAAGGATGGGCATTTCTGGGAGGTGGAGCTCGGTTTCGGGTATAATGTTGTGGTTGAGTATAAGATTGCGCGTTCATCACCGCATAGGGAGGCGATGCCATGGCATATGCAGCATCATCTTGATAGGGATAATAGTGTTGTGGGAAGCATGTATAATTGGTTGAATGCCCTGCAGGCCCCCTCCGAGATCGAAGCCATCATAGCTCCCTCTTCTATCTCGTTTCTATTCATCAAACCCTCTGAACCATTCTGAACGACCTGTGATGCAACCTCAAAAGCATCTTGACTCAAGATTCGGCCCATTTCCAAACCATTTTATACCATCTCCCCAATTTTGATAGCATCGGTGAACGGTCTACCTATAACAGACATCATATTTTGGAAGTAGTCCGTAACCATTTCTGCTTCGTCCATTTGAGGCTTTACCCTGGCAGCTTGCTCACGCCATTTGAAAACATATTCGCGAAATCTTTCCGGAGTTTTCTTTTTCAAATTAGACAAAGAGTTCCTGTCGGGAGAGATGTCTACATTATACTGGAACTGGCGGAAAAAGTCTCGGGCCAAATCATCCCACACATGCCAACGGGTAATTTCTTGATCCATATACCATTCAAAAGCGATCCCGGTGAGGCTTTCCCCGAAGTAGGCTATTAGCAACTCATCTTTTCCACCAGCATCCCTCAGCTGGTTACAATATCGTTTCAAGTGAGCTATCGGGTCTCTGTGCCCGTCAGATTTTTCAAACTTTGGCATCTTGAAACCAACTGGCAGGTGAACATGTGGAAACATGCATAAATCGGAGTAAGAGAGACTCTTCTGACCACTCAAACCCTGCATGTTTTTTAAGATTTTCTCTATGCTTCTCATCCTCCGAGCCATTTCTTCCTGCTCGGGGTTTCTATTGTTTTTTGCTGACCCATGGGAGACTCATATTGCGGGTGCTGAGGTTATGATTTTGTCCTGGGCAGTGTTGGATGCGCACTAGTGGAGACTGGTGGTGCATGAACATTGATGGTTGTGCCCTTGAATCCGGCGCCTAGGGTTGAACCGCAAAATGCATTCCGGGGCCATTAGACGGCATTAGAGGGTGCCATATGGGATGAATGGGTTGGGCACAAGGATGTTGGAAAGCACTTCTAAACCGGGAATCAACTCAGAAAAACCAGGAATTACACTTGGCGGGTCCCTACCGTTAGACCAGGCGTCCCACATTTCCAATATGCGGAGACGCAACATTCTATTTTCTTCAGCAGTTGCTGATTCTGACTGGGAAATAGTCGATGTCGGGCTATTCTCAAGAACGATGATTGGCAGATTACTTGCAGAGACCATTTCTACCTTTGGATTTTGTGAAAGATGGGAAACCAGACTACCAATAAAACCAACCACCAAAACCTGGCTAATTTGCACACCAAACAACCTTGTTAGTTTTGAGACATTTAACATCTAGGAAATCGCACGTTGGGATGCAATGCACCTAACAGTTAGACGCTTCTACTATGTATTTGAACGGTTGCGTGTTTCATCCCGGCATTTAAATGTCCCTTTCCATTTTGTCTCTCCCTCCTCTTTTTTTCTCTATGTCTCGATTTCTTTTTCTTTCTTTTTTTTTTTTTGTTATTTTTGCTTTTTGTTTTTCTCAGCTATTTTTGTCACTCTTTTTCACTTTCGCTTCACTCTTTTCTTTATTTTTCACTCAATTTTTTTTTCTTTTTTTATTTTCACTCAATTTATTTATGGCTATGATCGAATCCGGTGGGGATTGCCTACGTATAATAACGCCGCATGAATTAGATTTTGCGTAGTTCGGGAAGATTGAGAATGGATTGAATAAACTAACTTTGTATTTTTTCATTTACTTTTATAAAACTCGGACACACTTTTTTTTTGAATTTTCTGAGGAAAGGCTTTAGAAGGAGAAAAAATATTTTTGGCTCTTTTTTTTTAATTGGTTTTGCTTGAAATGTTTGAAAGAAAGACTTCTAAAGAAGCAAGAAAATATTTTTGGATTTTCGCTTTTTTTTTTGTGTGGAAAAAATAAGAACTTCTAGAATAAAGCACCTCTAAACACAAATTTGATGCTAAATAATAACAACAATATAACTTAGATGCAGAATGAAGTGTAGAAACGTAGCTCCTGACCTCATACATATCAGCTTCAACTTCACACTATTCGAGCCAACGTCTCTAAAGTGCGCATGGGAAATCTAAATTCATAGGTGTCGATTTTGAATTGAATTGGGTAACTATCACTTGAGACAATACTCAAAAGCAAATCCTATAAGGTAATGCATATTTGCAATGATACCATGTCAAAAGGATGGATTGTGATGATTTTCTACTTTCTTGCATTATAACCGTCTCAGTGAAACAAGTTACATGTCCATCAGTAGTATCATAAGTCATATCTCACTTTCCATTTCCCACTTTGGTTGCCATTGAGTGTCCAGTTTTTTTCTCAAATTATGTTTAACTGGACCAACTAGTGAAGAGACCCAATGTACCCAAAAAAAAAAAGTCATTTGAACACAAGCAGCCCATTTTAACTCCCACCAGTTGTTAAGAGATTCTAAGAGAACAGAACAGGAAAATCACTACTAATTCACGCTGGCGAACCTCAAAATTTTATCACCAGTACAAAATTCTGGCAATTCATCAGACCCATCCATATCACCACACAATTAGAGGTGCAATTGTGAACACAAGAAACCATTGATTCCAGCAGCAAACATCAGTATTCTACTTTCCAAGAACAGTAGATTAAAGTGCATTCAAAAGTGTGAGACCATAGCAGCCATAATAGCATTCAAAAGTGTGAGACCATATTCAAATTCGTAAAGTAAGCACGCATAAGATCCAAATAAAACCACACTATTGAACATTTTATGGACATAGAACAGTAGATTAAAGTGCCATGTTTCATGAGTTCAAAAGACTGATCCACTTCATGTTAACTAGTGTTACTAAAGCATCTCAAAATAAACTTTTGATAACCTTCAACTTGACCCCCTGTATTTGAATTGACACTTGAAGGTACTGATGATAAAACTACAATAACATATTGCCACCCCAGTGAAATACCAAGATTTGATCAGGCATATGCGCAGTCCTTACGACGTGCAACTGCAGCCTGATGGAGTGAACTCCAACTGCATATCTTGTTGCTAAGCAGTTATGCTCGATTTTTCCTGCCTTTTCCAAGCATCTGGCAGAGCTCATATGATTACCCATCAAGTAATAAGCATCATCTCCCAAGTGTGAGCGCTTTTGAGTCCGCTTTTAAGGCTGCTAGTAAATCATTCATGTGGGGACCGCATACTCCCGAGTGGACCTCGCTCATGATTTTCTCGGCTTCTTTGGAGTCTACACATCTTAACAGATTTAAATCCGGTGTCCTTTGTACAGTACTTCCCCACTTAGGAAGAAACTGCTGGCGAGCCTTCGGATGGTTCTCTTTTGATCTCCGTTGGCCTGTTCAGGATATTCTTTGGTCTTTAAAAACCTTATAATATCATAATACCATGGTGGGACGTCGGATCCTGCTTCGACTGTGCTGCAGTAAACGTGTCGCTCTTTGATTTGGTTCTCCAACGGGTCTATGCGGACATTACCTGGATAGGGTAGCATT
>ML397208.1:6762-61424 GCA_005239525.1 Nicotiana knightiana
TATTCTATGCATTGCATTTGATGTCTAGAACTTGCCCCGTGTGTGTGCAAAGCAAAATAGAAGATTTGTTCAGTCTTTGAAGTGATATAGGCATTTCTTTGTTAAGCCACTTATATATATTTTTACCCACCTAATTGTTTTTTATTTTCGTCAACCCCGTTGAGCCTATAATCCTGTTTCTTTGGCAACCACATTACAAGCCATATCCCTTTGTTTTAATCGATCATATATTTGAACCTTGTCACCTCTCGTAAGCACTGAAAATGTGATGAATCATGGAAAAGTTAAAGTGTGAGGTGGTAGGTTGGTTTTTGAGGGGAATAATTGAAATTAGGAGAAAGGTGCATTGTTTGGAAAAGTAAGAGTCATTTGAAAAAAAGAAAAAGAAAAGAAAAGAAAAATAAATAAATAAAGTATAAAAAGTAGTATTGTTGTGAAAGAGAAATATATGGGATGACTCTTAATGAAATTGTGCTTAAAGAAGTATGGGGTAATAACATTGTTGTGAAGGTGGATTTTGGCTTAAAATGAGTTTGAGGTTGAACGTTAAAGTTTATGTATTAATGTGCTTAGGAAGGTGTAGTCACTATCCAAATGTATCCTACCATTCCCGCAACCTACATTACAACCAAAACAAAGTCCTACTTGATCCTAGACTGAATGAGCTCGATTAGTAGAGTAGTACACTACGGGCAAGCCTATGGTGCATCTTTTGTGGCATATGAATATTATTTCGGAGAGCGAGTGAATTCTTTCTATCTTGAGTTCCTAAGTGTTCTTAAAATTTCATTGTGTGTGGAACTAACTCTTGAATTTGGTGAGGGCACATGATTCACGAAGGAAAGGTAATGTTGTTGACCTCTAAGTTAGAGTAGTGAGTGGATTATGAATAAAGCATGGTATATGTGAGTCAACTATTGAGGTGAGGATGTCACACCTCTGTGATTGAAATGTTTTAAAAATTCTTGGTATAACGTGTTAAGGGATTTGCTTAATAAGTGTGTACATGAGTGTAGTTTGATTGCTCGAGGACGAGCAAATGTTTAAGTGTGGGGTATTGATGCACGGCTAGAATTCATGGTTTAACATTATATATTCCCTACATTTTATGTGCGTTAATGATAAAAATACACTTTTTATATGCATAGTAGAGTCTATTTCATGTGTAGGTGAATTGGAGATGGAAGCAAAGCTAAATAGATGCATAAACGTCGAAAATACGCTCAAGAGGCGAGGAGGAGTGCACCGGGCTATAGCCGGGCGCCAGAGCCCAAACGCCTGGCCTTGCCTGGCGTTAGCCAGGCGTTAGAGTCTAAACACCAGCCTTAGCCTGGCGTTAGCTAGGCGTTAGAGCCCAAACGCCAGTCCCCTGTTTCGGTCAATTCTGAGTTTTGACGAGCTTAAGTGTTTCCCAGTTGGAATAGAAGTCTCCTACACGTTTAGGGTTTGTCCCAAACATATAAATAGACCCCTAAAACACAACTTAATGAGGATTTTGAGAGGATTGGAAGGCAGACGAAGGATTTGAAGAGAGAAAACCATTGAAGTGACAATAACATTGATTTTTACATCTTTTATTCATTACTTTGTAGTTCAAGTATGCAAGTTATTTTGAGTTTGATTCTTATGAACATGTCTGGCTAACTTCTTTAATCTAGGATTTTGGTAGAACCGTTGGGGATGAATTTGTTGTGATATTAATATATTTTGGTTGATTAATCTCTATTTGTTCAACTACGTTCTTGTTGTAGTTGATTGAAAGGCCCTCAATTAGCTGTGCCTATTTATTATGTATCTACTTGAGAGAGAGTGCATATTTAGGTAATTGTTTGAACAACACCACTCCCAGAGTATAGACGAAAGTCATAACCGAGGGTTTAGAGGTTGGATTAGAGATAACGATACCTCGGGTGCAATCTAAAGTGAACTGTATTGCAATCTAGCTAGCGTAACTTGAGAGAGTGCGTCTAGTAAATTATCATAATTACTTGAGAGAGATTTATGGTAGATAGAGTGTTCATGATTGATAGAGACGATTAATTAAACTATAAGAAATATCCGAGAAAGAATTCACCAACGGGGGAAACCAAACCTTAGACCTTTATTATCATTATTTACAACACATTGTTAGTAATTGCTAGTTTATTATTATTGTCAGTAGAATTAGTAAAACATCACCAAGTTATATTAAAAAGTCTTGAGAGAATTGATTGAGTAAAAGTTGCGTATTCTGATGAATTAATTCATACGTAAATTCTCTGTGGGATCGACTCTGGGCGTAATACCCCGGATTATATTTGCAACGCCCGCTTAGTCTTTTATTAGACATAGTTGAGTGTGATCACCTGCCTATATGTGTTTAATTTTTTTAACATATTCTGTTTCTACATGCTAGATATCATGCCTATAGGAAATAAAGTGAACAATGTTCAATTTTCATTACATCATATCCATTAGACATTATGACCATAGGGTCATGTTAATTTATGTTCTACAAATCTATATTTTTAGAAATCATGCATGTAGGGTTTTAATTGGTTAATATGTTGTTGTCATAGTTGCTCATTTAGTAGACATGCCTATAGGAGCTAAAACCAGTTTCAATCATTAATTATATAAATCATGCCTATAGGGGTAATCCTGCTTGCTTTAAGTGCTAAAATTGAACTTTGACACTGTTTTGTTGTCACTACTAGAAAGCATGCCTATAGGATCAAACTGAGTAACTCTGAAAATCTTCCGTGGTTATCACAGCTAAGTAATACATAAATCACCTAGATATCATGCCTATAGGTCTAGCCGCTTATAACTTATGTCAGTAGGTAACTGTGTAGTCACTTAGAAATTGTATTTAAAATGGCACTTCGCATATGAAACTGTCTGCATGATTGAATTCCCAGGTCACATAGAAATCATATCTATAGGGCTTAATGACTTTAACGTGTCTTAATTCTGAAACTGTCAAATGCCTAATTTGTTTGCGTGCATTTGTTGTCTAAGTGTGGAGGCTAACTTGAGCCCTTAACTTCCTTTATATGAAGTTCAACTTGCTTTTGTATGTCGCCTAGTTTTTGTCATTTTGAGCAAACTAAGTTAAGTCTAGAACCACCCAAAATAGAGGTACAAGTTCCTCCTGGACCATAGGCATGGGACGGGTAGTGCACTCATAATGCACGAATTAGAATTATTTATGTTGCACGGGGTGATCATTTAGGCTAAAAAACTTAGGACCCCCTCATATTTTCTTAAAATCAATTATTTGTTTATTGGTAGATTTTTATAATAGTTGTTCCAACTTCTTTCCTTTCCCTTTATTTTGGACTAATTCATATATGTCGAGTTCGGACGGGACCCACAGTTGTGGACCTCAAGGAATTCCTAACACCTTCTCCTCGAGGTAATTTGAGCCCTTACCCGCTCTTTGGTGATGCAAACTGGTTAAACCAGTGTTATTTGCAAATAGGTGCCCTAACGCACCTCAAACCCGTTAGGTGATGACTCTCTCTTTTAATACCTTCCATTTAAAAGAGTTGTCACATGTCGAAACCCGATTTCACGAGGAAAAGAGGCGCGACAACACTAATTTACGGCTTACTCGGATCGCACCAAGGTTTCGTTATTTCTAATCCCACCTTTAAAGCCTTCGTATTGATTCCTCATATACGTTAAGAGTGATGTTATTCAACAACTAACTAAATATGCACTCTCTTCCGAGTAATACACACTAAATAGGCACAGTCGATTAAGAACTCTTCAATCAACCACAATATAAATGTAGTTGAACAAATATAGAAAAAGCTACAACAAATCTATATTAACGTAACAGGAAAAGCATCCTCCAATAGGTTCCGTCAAAACCCTAGATAAAAAATTAGCTATTCATAATAGTATGCATAACTAAAATACTAGAATTCATAACAAATAATGAAAATAAGAATAAGGAAGTGAAAAGCTCGTAGAAGAATTCTCCACCTTGCTCCTAGTGTGTTCTTGCCTCCTTAGGTCCAAAGTGTGTCAAAAGTACTCAAAATATCATTTTTCCATGTATATATACCAAGTAGGGTCGGTCCCAAACAATTATACCTTCTCCTACGCGAAAAAGACACTTTTCCCGGATAGGACTGCGCGGCCGTGCACTTTTCACACTTTCTGCCCCATATGCGCGGTTAGTGCGCGGCCGTGCACTTTCCGCGCACTTGTCACCCTGTTCTTTTGGGAATTTGAAAAAATGTAAAACATGAAAGTTGTAGAACTTTTAATTATATTTCCAACCATATATTGTGGATCCAATATGGAGTTCTGGTAGAAAGGTTATATGCATTTTACTAGATAGTGTGCAATTTGCCTGCTTGATTCTTCGTTCGTTCTAAACTGTCATCCGTTGATCCCCGAACACGATCCCGACTTAATTACTTGGGATTTTACTCAGACTTAAAAGCTCCAAATCACTTGAATTCATTCCATAACATCTACGTAGATCGGAATCACTCATACAAGGAATAAAATACAATATTAGTGAAAAACACTAGCGATTAAAGCTCAAACTCAATTAAAGTGCAGCAAATTAGAGTGTAATAAGCGACTAAAATACGTATTTATAGCCTATCATCACTCTTTGAAGTCCTCCGTTCTGTGACCATGGGTTCCTTGGTATTTGTATATCTGATTTGGGTTCCTCTAGGCCAGATCGATCTGCAGAGGTCGAGGCCATCTGGTATCTTTGATTCGCCAAATGGCCGATACAATAGCTGATGCGTTGATGCTGAAGTTGTATTCTGGTGATTCTGTGGGCTCGACATGTTTATCGAAACCCCTCTTACTCATGATCCCTCGGGATCTCTGTCCTCGATTTCTCTTTTGATCACTTTGAACGGGATTGCGTATAGGGACGCCATTCCTACGATCTTCGCCGTATGGTTGATACCGATCTCTGTTTGATCGGGGTTCTCTATAGATGTCCCTTTGAATTCTGCCGACGGGCCTATTTGGATAGATGAAATCGGAAGGAGTTCCCAACTGATCATCCTCGACCCTGATTTTTGACTAGTACCGATTATGCACATCGCCCAGGTCATAGTTGGATACTCAATTACATTTTGCTTTAGCTTTCGTGAGGCTACCGAACTTCGTACATTCAAACCTTGAGTAACAACTTGGACAACCCAATCATCTGCGACCGAGGAGGTAGGTCCATACGTTCCATATGGAACCGAGTTACAAATTCCCTTAACATTTCGTTGTCCTTCTGTTTCACTTTGAAGAGGTCCGACTTCCTAGTCGCGACCTTTATTGCTCCGGTGTGTGCTTTGAAGAAGGAATCTGCAAGCATAGCGAAGGAATCAATGGAATTGGGCAGCAAATTGTGGTACCATGTCATCGGCCCCTTCGATAAGGTTTCACCAAACTTCTTTAGCAGAACGAGCTCAATATCGTCATCCTCTAAGTCATTCCCCTTTATCGCGCATGTATAGGAAGTGACATGCTCATTTGGGTCGATGGTCCCATTATATTTTGGAATTTCTGGCATGCAAAATTTCTTCGGGATGGGCATAGGAGCCGCACTTGGGGGAAAAGGCTTCTGCACGAACTTCTTCAAATCCAAACCCTTCCGAATCGGTGATGCCCCTGGTATTTTGTCAACTCGGGAGTTGTATGTTTCTACCTTTTGTCATTTGCCTCAATCTTCTTTTCCCTTGATTCGATTCGCTTTGTGAGCTCCTCGAGCATTTTCATGATCTTGGGGTCAGTCCCCGATTCATTGGCGTTCGACCTCTCCGGTATTGGTTCGGCCCTGTGAAAAACTTCAAGTGAGGGCTCGGGTTCAGCTGTACTCGGAGTCCGATTCTAGTTTTGAAGTTGCACTATGGCACCTTGTTGAGCTTGCAACATTTCAAATATTAATCGAAGGCTAACTCTGCCGTCTTCGCCGCCCTGTGCATCTTGACCGGTTGGTTGAGCTTCTCCGCGGACATTATTTTCTGGGTTGATGCCCAAATTGACATTTAGGAAAAAATGAGAGCTGACGTCAACGGGGTCTGCAGCTGGTACGCCATCGACACCAATCTGAGGTACTTCGATCCCAAGGGCGACTACATTGTCGTTTTCTCCATAGAAACCAAGGTTGTTGTCAGCATGTGTGGGTACTTCTTGTGAGTTTGACATGCTGATCCTGAAATCAAAAACACTTATGAGAACAAGCGTAAAATAGTATGAGTTATCGGAATTAGTATTAAGAAATCACTATTATCCTTAGCCCCACAGTGGGCGCCAAACTATTTACCCTTAAAATCGGATAACAATTAAACTTATAATTGGTTTTAAGGACACGTGATTTCACCCAATACCAACTGATAAATATGATGATTAATAATGAAAATTGACAGTAAAATAAAGCAAAGAAATAAAGAAATGCAAAGTAGCCCTCGAGTTAGAACGCCCTCGAACTGGCTGATAGCAAAATTATGAGTGTGAAGTGAACTGATGAACAAGAGAATAAGGGGAGAGAATATTGTATTGCTCTGATAATGCCAAAACTAGATGGTTTACAAATGATTAGAACCTGCTTTATATAGTAGAGGAATTCTACATATGACAATTCCAATTTTAGAAGAAAATCCCATGATTAGCTTGGTAATCGTTCTTGATTTGATCAGTTCCGAGATTTCCTCCATGATCTTCGGCCGGTCACAGATATCTCGACTTTCTGTTACTATGCTATCTTAGGTCTTGCTCGATGTCTATCCCGTTTGTCCTCGACCATCACTGCTCTCAATCTCAATCGATACTTCGAATTCCGATCTCGGTACCTTATCTTCACGCCTCGCTCTGGTATAGTACGGGGCCAGTATTTGATCCATAATTCTGATCTTGGTTAATCAACGGAATCGAGTGGGCCCGATTTTAACTGTATACATACATCACTCCTAATAATTAAAATGCAAGTCTCCATTTTTGCGCAAAAGATCCTTGGATGTAGTAAATAGTATAGCTTTTATGAGTAGCTTCGACGGTTTTCTCTTCTTCTAATATTTGGTATTCGTGACCTACTTATCCCCCCTCCCCTCCCCCCTCTCCCCCGAATAACCTACTTACTAAGACTAATTCAGATTCTCATCATATAAGACCTATTAAAATAGGAATTGCTTCCTACTAAGAATATCTTTATTCTTAAGTTACGAATATAAAGTCTCTAGTTAAAAGTAAGGAATCACATTCATTTCATTACACCCGTTGATAATAGCTAGTCAATTTAATAAAGGTCTCTTTACCATTTCAGTCTCTCTCTCTCTCTCTATATATATATATATATATATATATATACACACACACACTCCCCCATCTCAAATTATTTGTCATGTTTCTCTTTTACACGCACCTTATGAAATATTAAATAGGATGATTTTGGTTGTTTTACTCTTATTTATGTCTTAAAAATATCTCTTTTTTCGATATTTACTCATAATTGAGGTATTTGTAGTCTTCAAGAACATATTATATTAAGGGCTTCTTTGACGAGGAAATACATTCATCTTTTTCCTCTATTTTTGGAATGTCTTATTATCTTTTCCCTTTATCTCATTAATTAAGTACCACAAACTAAACATCTTTAATGAAAAGGTGTCTATTGAAGAAGCTTACGTTTATTGCATGTTTTATCGCATATTTAATCTATGCAAAAGTAGCATAATATTGTGAGGTTGACTTCAAAAGTAGCCTAAAAGCACCATGAATCCTCAACCCTATGAATCTCAAAACACAATACCACCTAAACCCCCAGACATTGTACATGGAAAAACCCATACAAAGTGAATTAAAGAACAAACCATAGATTCACAAATTGTTTTAAAAAATTTGATTTGAGTGAAGTTTGGTTTGAAGATGAAAATCTTTTTGGACATAATTTTTCAAAACATATTTAACCTTTTAAAAAAAACATGAAATATGACTTAACCCATAAGTTTTAAAAAATATCAAAAATACCCAACGATACTAAATAAACAAACTTGCTAATCATGTATATGCCTAACCTTCGCCGCCATTCAATATCATTATAAAAATCATAGTCTTGAACATAGATAAGTTTGACACAAAATTATTATTTTTAGAATGAACTACACAATACACTATTCTAAAACCACAACATGATATTTTAATATCAACTGCTAATAACACAATTACTAGCCACTATAATTCGCGAAAATTGTAATAATATTACAAGATTCATCATTTCAAAAGAAAATGATAGTAATTAGCTGGTGGATTAGTTGGGTCATAAAAGATGGTGAGATTTTTTATAAAATATAAAAGTTTGGGATAATTTTTAAAATTATTAAAAAATGAAACATTAATTTTGGGCCAAAAACAAGTGTAGAGCTAGTTTTGGGATATGAAAACTTTGTTTTCGAAATTTGCCCAAACATGAATAAAATCTATAATTTTTTTTTGATAAAAACTTGGCAAAATCTATGGTCTGGGGGCTAAATGAATGTTAGAGACAAATGCAATTACGTTTGAAAATGCTACATGATTAGGCATTGTTTCTGAGAATGTGTGTGCGTTTTTATTTAGTTTTTGTTATAAAATAATAAAATAAG
Organism: Nicotiana knightiana; assembly: GCA_005239525.1. Lineage (NCBI taxonomy): Eukaryota > Viridiplantae > Streptophyta > Magnoliopsida > Solanales > Solanaceae > Nicotiana > Nicotiana knightiana. The sequence continues at coordinate 15,357 of ML397208.1, forward strand.
AAGAAAAGTATTTGTTTAACCAAAGAATTAGATTCTTAGCCAAACCTATTTTAAGAAGTACTCGGGCTTCTGATAATTAAGAGAATTAAATAAAATAATGATAGAAATTAAACTTTAAAAAAAATAATAAGTGCACAAGAATGTAAAGTATATTTCAGTAATGATTAGAACGTATCCATACAAGTGGGATATTATTCCCTTTTATAGGAAATTTTTTAGTATACCGTCTACTCCTCTTTATGATTGAGCATTAATGAATATTTATATCATTAATGAAACGTTCCAATAGGTAATCGTAACTGTTGCGTGAATATTCTGTAACGTTTGAACTCATTGGTTGAAGATCTATGAATCCTCCCTCTATTCAGCCCTGGTTCATTTTGACCGTGTCTCTTCAACTCCTCAAATAGATTGGAGCACCCGCTTCTAATCATCTCGTAGGTGTTTAATCCCGTACCTCTTTGTTCTGTATCTCTTTATAAACTCTCATCCAACTATTGCTTTTCTATTTCTCCACGTAGCTTGCTTGGTCATCTAATATATACACGTGTAATATCTATTTTTCACCAATACATATAGTCCCCCCACTTACCATTATTTATCAATTAAATATTTGATAAGTGGACATTTATTTATGGTGGGAATTTTTTGCCGCCGTTTTACTCATGCCATTGCACCTGCCTATGAACTTATACGTCGCTTGTCAATTCCATTAAATGCACGTGCCACGTGGCAATTCCGGATTGGTTCTGCATTCCTCATCGTATTTTAGGGCTTTTTGCGGCTGCATCAGTTACGAAGTGACAGTTTGAATAATGACATTCACGTTATTGTTTGCCATTTTTTGACGGTTGCCTTTGTATATAAATACCCCATTTTGCCTTTGCTTCTATGAAAAACTTTCATCTTTGTTTTGTTACTTGCAAGTTCTTCTTTCATGCAATTATATCTTTTTCAAATGAAGACCCCAAAAAAGTCATAATAGTCGATGGACTATTTCCTTCTTCTGTTCCGATTCGGAATAGGAGGGGTGGTAGATTAAGGAGTTTAGGTTCAACACCTTCTAGAGGATCTTCCGCTCAATGTAACATCAATCCCCCACCAACTTCTAGGGCTAATTTTACTCCATCTTCTTCTAGGGCTAGTGCTTCTTCTTCTCACAGATCTTCTTCTAAGAGTAAAGAATCCCGCGAACCTCTTCGTGAACTAAAGGTAGATGAAATCGTACCCGCTGAATTTTCTTTTGTAACGATAGTGAGCCCATAAAAACCAGGTTACTTCCATGACATCTCATGATCGCGCTAATCTTTACCCTACTCAAATCACCGAGGGTTTAGTTTCTCTTGTGCGCAGAGACTGTTGTTGGAAATTTTGATTTCCCGGTCTTGGTCCCCAATGAAAATCAAAGGATAACTTCTTACAAAGATTGTTTTTGTTTTGTATATACTTATCCTTTTAATTTAGGTTTCAAGCCTCCCATCGACCCAGTCATTATAGAGTTTTGTCGATTTTTTAACGTGTGCTTCGGACAAATCAGTCCTATCATCTGGAGGGCAGTAGCATGCCTTAGATATTTGGCTAACATGGCTTCACTTCATTTTACCTTTTACCACCTGATCCATCTTTACTTCCCCAAGTTATTCCGCGAAGGAGTTTTTACTCTCGTGGCTAGAAGTAAGAGAGTTTTAGTCATCCCTGATGATGATAAAGACCGAGGATGGTATGCCAGGTTTGTTCTGCCCCTACAAGTGGATTAGTAGGTGAAGAAAATTTGGCCTTCCCTGAGAAGTGAAACTTTGCATGTAAGTTTTGTTTACTTACTTCTTTCTTTATCTTGATAAATGCCTAATGCCGTGACTGTTTTTGTCTTTTTTCAGCAACTATGGGAACTGTTTAGGAGATTCCCGATTTTCGTGGTTAGGTAGAAAAATTATTGTCGATTGCTCCAATGGAAGAAAGGTCTTGGAAATACCTTTCTGCTAGGTTTGTTTGGAAAGTAAAAACCCATGGTAAGTTTCTTTTTTACGTTTCCTTTTCACTCTTTTTCGAACTTCACTGATCCCTTTTTGTTTATAGGGTTTCCCCTCCGTGGTATCACTGTTGCTGCTATAACTACTTCGAATCTCTCTTTGTCTAAGGCTCAAGAAATCATCTTAGGCTCTTCATCATAAAAAAGGAAGGTGGATAGGACCTAACCCGTAGAAGATGAAGAGGAGCAAGAGGAAGGCTCGTTGGTATGTAGCCACAAGCAAGAAGAAGAGTCGTGTCTGATGACGAGTATGCTCCCTTTCTGGTCCATCTCCCGTGCCTGAGCCTGATAATACTACCCTTTTGTACTATGAGGAAGAAACTCCTACTGCAACCAATGATTCAGTTGAACAATTATTACATCAAGGTTTTGGCTCAATTTCTGAGGAGGCGCCTCTTTCCATCTTTCCCTCATCTGCTCCAGTGGAGAATCAGTTTACCGTGCATGTTTCCGCTTCTGTTACCCCCGTCTGTGTCACCCGTGGCTCCTTCATCTACCCCTATTACCATGCCTTCTAACGTTGAAGTAGGGTCTTCTAGTAGTGGGGTGATGAAACAAGTTATGATCGAGGTTCCTGCGGAAGGTAGCCTCTTGAAGAAATCAGGCTAGGAAGATGTGTGGTTGAAGCCTTTGATCGGCCTGGTTGAAAAGTCAAAGTTGGAAAGTCATAGCTCCCTGACATGGATGAATGAGATTGTACACTCATCTTTGAAGGTACACTTCACGTGATTTTTTTAAAAACTAGCCTTTACCGTATCTAATTTTCCTTTTTTTGTGTAGATCAATCTCATTGGCATAGAGATGATGAAAAGGATTGTGCATACAGAGCAGTTAATGAATGACTACCATACCGAGGCAGATAACTGGAAGGAACAATTTGAGAGCCTTCAACTTGACATGGAAGCAGTGGAAGAGGAAAAATGTACCTTAGAACAGTAGGTAAGAGTGATAGTAGCAGAGCTAGCCATTGAGAAGGCTTCGTCGAACCAAGCAGGCAAGGACAAGAATCTCCTGGAATCTTCATTTGCGGAACAAATCTCTCGTGCTTCTGCAGGCTTATGCTGGAGAACTCATTCAATCGCTCACTCAAACTCAAGAAGACCTCCATGAATCATCTAGCAAGGTTCAGTTTCTGGAGAGATCACTTACCCCTTTACAAGCTTTCTATGATGTTGAATGCCCGTCTTGATACATTAACGAAAGTGGGCCAGGAAAACTTTCACTTACAAGCTAAAATTGCTAAAACTAAGGAGACAATAGAAAGGTCTCGGCAAAGTCAAAGTTTCTCATCACCTGGGGTTGAGGTTCCCGTGGGTGATGAAGTTGTACCTGGTGAATTTTCTTCTCAACCCTCGCCATCTCAAACTGCTCCTTCCGTTGATGAAGATAATCCCCCCAATGAAAAGTGAAAGTTCTTGTTAACCCTTTTTTTTTATTTGGAGAAACAATTGGTGGTTTTATCCCTGGTCCTATTTGGGGGTAAAATTTTTTTGGTAAGTCCCCAGGAAAATTTCGGGGAAATTTTGTGTAAACAACTTAGGTTTGGACTAAGTTCATACTTAGTTTCAACAATCGTATAATATTAATGTTTAACATTCTTGGCTCAACTTGTGTTTTTCGAGTTTTTGTTTTACTTGAAGTGTTTGCATAAAAATTCTTTTGATTTTTCGCGTCTTTTTGAAATAACATGATTTATAAAAGAGGGATCTTTTATAAACGACACTTAATGAAGAAGACGTCTCAACTTCATAATGGTGTAAATATACAAAAAAGAGATATGAATTCACATGTTTCTTTGAGTAGTGTTTTGAAGAATGTTTTTATATCATTTGAACTTTGTAATACTTTACATGTGTTCAAGTATTGTCTATAACTCTTTCGTAACTGTTTTCTTTTACAACAGATTTGAATAAATACAAGGGTATAAATTTCAACCCATAACTAAATTTTTCCTTTAACCTAAACATCCGTTTACATTCACGAGTATGTTTTTTGTAGGTTTCTGAATCAGGCTTGCATTTTTGGCTCTTTGACTTCGCTCGTAACTTTTGATTTGTTGGGTAAAATAGATATTTAGGCTTGAGCTCTAACTCTTTTCTAGTATTATTTGCCTTCCATATTATATTATAGTCCCCCAAGTGTTTGAGCTGTGAAGTATGAAATCTCGAGCACTAGAATATTTCTTCCTTATGGTCCTCTTCCTGAAAAGGAAAAACATACGCGACTCGAAGGTATATAGTTTAGATGATGACTGCTTAACCCTTTAAAATTTCCATCAGAAAGGTTGTAACCCTAGACTGGGAATTAAGTTTCTTCCTCGTGTCTGTTCAGGTCTAATATCATCAATTGGTATAGGTTAGCTTTTTCCTATCATCTAAAATTGTTAGTATAGTTTCAACTGTACTAAATAAAATTGTTGTGTAATGATACCTGACTGTAGGTACTCCTTTTGCTTAGAAATAGTACTTCTTCAAATGAACAACATTCCAACTTGTTAGTAAGATCCTGCCATCCATGGTCTCCAACTCATAAGCACCTTTTCCAGCAATACCGCGCACTTTATAGGGTCCTTCTCAATTGAATTTAACTTTCCTGCTCCAGCCTCCTTTATTGATTGAAAAACATTTTTAAGAACAAAGTCCCCAATTTTAAAATATCTGAGGTGAGCTTTTCTGTTGTAATACCGCTCTATAATTTGCTTTTGAGCTGCCATGCGAATTAAAGCGGATTCTCTCCTTTGTTCAAGTAAATCCAGATTTGTTCTCAACTCGTTGTTGTTTGACTCTTCTGTTGCTAATGTGAATCTCGTACTTTGTTCACCAATTTCCACTGGTATTAGGGCCTCTGAACCATAGACAAGCACGAATGGGGTTTCTCCCGTGACTGTTTTTGTTTTAAATCTATAAGCCCATAATACTCCTGGTAGCTCTTCAGGCCGATTTCCTTTTGACTTTTCCAATCGTTTCTTCAAATTGTTGATGATAATATTATTCGTTGACTCAGCTTGTCCATTAGCTATGGGATGATACGACGAAGAGGTGATACGTTTGATTTGCCAGCTTTGGAAGAATTTTGTGATTTGTGAGCCTATAAATAGTGGGCCATTATCACATACAATTTCCTCTGGGACACCAAACTGACATATGATATTTCGCCAAATGAAGATTTTCACCTCTTTGTCTCGTACCTGCTTAAAAGCACCTGCCTCTACCTATTTTGAAAAATAATCTGTTAGTACAAGTAAGAACTATACCTTTCCTTTGGCTTGGGGTAGAGGTCCTACTATATCCATCCCTCACTTCATAAATGACCAAGGGAATATAACCGGATGTAATAATTCTGTGGGTCGATGCATGTTATTAGCATAACACTAACATTTATCGTATTTAGCTACGAAATTTCAGCGTGTTCTTCCATCTTAGGCCAATAGTACCCCGCGCTGATTAGAGTATTAACTAGAGACATTCCATTTGCGTGGTTTTCGAAACGTCCTTCATGTACTTCTTTAATTACGTACTCAGTTAGGTCCGAGGCACCTTGCTAAAGGACCACCAAACATTTTGCAATATAAAGTGTCACGAACTAGGCAATACCGTGCAACTTTTACTCAAAGCGCTTGTGCTTCTTTCTTATCTCCAGGCACGGTGCGATACTGCAAAAAATTTACAATTTCATTTCTCCAATCCCAGGTTAAATTATTAAATGTTACCTCATTCTAGTCATGGTCGATTGCTAAATGAAATAAATGTATTACAATAGCATTTTCATCACTCGTTACATATGTTACTGAGGCGAGGTTAGCTAACGCATCTACTTCTGGATTTTCTTCTCTGAGTATTTGCACGATCTTTCATGATTGGAATTGGCTCACTAGGTCCCGTGCCTTTTCCAAATATTGTTGCATTCGAGTTTCCCTAGAGGTGTAAGTCCCTTGCATCTGATTCACCACCAGTTGAGAGTCGCTCTTGATCATGATTTTCTCTATCGAGAGTTCTTGTGCTAATTCAATTCCTGCAATGACAGCTTCATACTCCGCTTCACTGTTAGTGATAGGATAACATTTAATAGCTTGACTTATCTTTTCACCCGAAGGTTGTATCAAGAAAATTCCTAAACCGGCTCCTTTAACATTAGAAGAACCGTCAGTAAATAAAGTTCATGTTCCTGGATTAGCTCCGGTAAATATCTGTAATTCCTTTTCTACTTCAGGAATTATATTGGTATTAAAATCTGCGACAAAATCAGCTAATACCTGAGACTTTATTGCTGTCCTAGGTTGATAAACGATGTCATATTCGCTTAGTTCTATTGCCCATTTAGCCAATCTTCCTGAAAGTTCCTGTTTATGCAGGTTATTTCTTAAAGGATATGAAGTTACAACAGAAATTGGATGACATTGAAAATATGGTCTCAGTTTCCTAACCGCCATGACTAGAGCCAAAGCTAGTTTTTCTAGATGGCGGTATCTAGTTTCAGCATCCAATAGGGATTTACTTACATAGTAAATAGGAGATTGCTTACCTTTGTCTTCCCTTACTAGGACTGCACTTACAGCTACTTCTGCAACAACAAGATAGATATACAACCTTTCCCCTTCCTTTGGTTTGGATAATAGGGGAGGATTTGATAGGTAAGCCTTCAAATTTTTGAGGGCTTGCTGCCATTCTTCAGTCCATTCGAACTGATTCTGCTTCTTTAGCACTGAGAAGAATTTAAAACTCTTCTCTGAAGATCTTGAAATGAATCTTCCTAAAGCCGCAATCCTACCTGTCAGCCTTTGAACCTCTTTTTTACTCGTGAGTATATCTCGTATTTCTTCAATCGCTTTAATTTGAGCAGGATTTACTTCGATGTGTCTATTTGATACGAGAAAACCATAAAATTTACCTCACTCGACGCCAAAGGCGCACTTTTCTGGATTTAGTTTCATATTATACCTGCGGAGGATCTCGAATGTAGCTGAAAGATATTGGAAATGGTCTTCAGCTTGTGTTGACTTTACCACCATGTCATCAATGTATACCTCCATTGTCTTCCCCAAATGTTCCTGGAACATCTTGGTTACCAGCCTTTGCTAAGTGGCCCCAACATTCTTCAAGCCAAAAGGCATAACTTTGTAATAGTATGCCCCCCTGTTTGTAATAAAGGAAGTTTTTTCCTCGTCTGAGCATTTTTATCTGATTGTAACCAAACTATGCATCTAGAAAGCTTAATAATTCGTGACTTGCAGTGGCGTCAATCATTTGATCTATGTGAGGTAAAGGAAATGAATCTTTTGGCATGTTTTTTCTAAATCAGTATAATCTACACAAACTCTCCATTTACCGTTATTTTTAAGTAGTACTACAGTATTAGCTAACCATTTGGGATATTTTACCTCGCGTATTGGACCAATTTTTAAGAGTTTATGTACCTCTTCATCAATTACTTGATTTTTGAATGATCCCTGCTTCCTTTTCTTTTGTTTGATAGGTACGAATGATAGGTCTTCATTCAATTTATGAGTCATCACCTCTGGGGGTATACCTGTCATATCTGAATGGGACCAGGCAAAACAATCTGCGTTAGATTTTAACTATTCAATTAACTTACCTCTTCTGATCGGGTTTAGCCTTGCTCAAATGTGGATTCTTTGTTCCGCCTTATATTCAAACAGTGGAACAGCTTCGAGCTCTTCAGTAGTTGTCTTTATGTTTTCATTCTCCTCTGGTTCTTGGATAACGTCGGGCCTGGAGTCCATGTACGTATATTTTGATGCAACGTACATGTTGATTTGATTTAATGTATCATTATCACTTGTCCTCGTATCTATCTGAGTTGCTCCCGCGTCTTTTAGTTCTTCCTCCGCTTATTTTTTATTTGAGTATATCACTGAATTGATATTCCTCAAAATTTGTTGATCACCTCGAATCTGCTGAATTCCCCATTTTGAAGGGAATTTGATAACCTGATGTAGAGTAGATGGTACATCATCCATGTCATGAATCCACGGCCTTCCCATAATTACATTATAGTCCATGTCTGGATCAATAACTTGAAATTTTGTTTCTTTGACAACGCCTTCTGCATAAGTACTTAACTCAATTTCTCCCTTTGTTATGACAGTAGAGTTATCGAATCTGGATAGGGAATGTGCTTTTGGAATTATACGGTTTCCCATTAGCATCTTCTCCACAACTCTTAGTAAAATGATGTTTATCAAGCTACCTAGATCAATCAATACTCGCTTCATGTTAGTGTCATGTATAAGTAAAGATATTACCAGCGCATCGTTATGTGGGACTATTTTATTTTATGATATTATTGTCTCTTCTGTTGAGCCGAAAGTCTCCTAGAAACAGCCTCTCTATCCTTTTCGGGGTAAGGGTAAGGTCTGCGTACATCCCACTTTCCCCAGACCCCACTAGTGGGATTTTACTGGGTATGTTGTTGTATCATTATGTGGGACCAATAACCCATCAGCATTTGCATCGTCAAATGTTATGCTATCGGCCTCTAAGGTTTCACGACTCCGTTTCCCGTGGGTTATTGTGAACTTCGTCGTCTTTTTTGTTGCGGTATAGGTTACACCATTAACCTCTTCTCCTCCGTTTATCATATTTACCATTCTCTTCGGAGACGGTGGTTTTGGGGCTCCTGTCTGTTCTTCATATATGCCCGCTTACCTTTTTCACTAAACAATTCTGTTAAATAGCTCTGTTTTAATAAGTGTACTACCTCACCTTATAGTAACCTGTAGTATGATGTTCTGTGCCTGTGATCATTGTGAAATTCACACTAGAAGTTTGGGTTCCTTCTGTTTGGATTTGATCTCATTTCCTTGGGCCATCGAACTTTATCACCCATATTTCTTAATATTGTAATTAACTCAGAAGTGCTTACATTGAAGTTATAGTCTCCAATTCTTGCACTTGTGGTATTGCCTCTATTTCGTTCATCTCGATCCTTTCTGAATCTTGATGATGACGAACCTGAATCTCTGTTTGATGGTCTATGATCAAGCCGTATGTTTTGAAATTTGGAATGAGATTCTCGTCTCGAAGGTCCCATGTATGGCTCGTACCTATTTTTTCCAGTTCTCCTTTCTGATTCTGAGCGTCTAGAACTCGTCCTTTCTTTTACTTTTGATTGATCTATGGTATCCTCTTCGATTCGTAATTTGGTACTCTACCTATTATAAACATCATTCCACGTCGTGGATGGGAATTCTCGCAGACTTTCTTTGAGACTCCTCGTAGCTTCAAAGCTTTTCTCGTTCAGATTGCTCGCAAATGCCATATCTTCCAAGTTGTCAGGTACTCTAGGCAACAACATCCTTTCCCGTTGGAATCTGTCTACGAATTCACGAAGCAACTCTGTATCTCCCTGTTTTACCTTGGGTATGTCCTCCATTCTCTTTTCCACTTTTTGTGCACCAGAATGTGCTTTTATAAACGAATCTACAAGCTTAGCAAAAGAGTCAATAGAATTTTCAGGTAAGAGAGAATACCACGTTAGTGCTCCTTTAGTAAGCGTCTCTCCAAACTTTTTGACCAGCACAGACTCGATTCTTACTTGGTTAAGTCGTTGCCTTTTACTCCCGTGGTAAATGTAGTGATATAGTCACGTGGATCAGTTGTCCCGTCATATTTTGGTATATCGGGCAGTTTGAATTTTTTGGGAATCGGCAAAGGTGCGACACTTGGCTTCCATGGTTGTTGAGAATATTTGTCAATATCAATCCCTTTGATGACAGGTGGTATGCCAGGAATTTTCTCGATACGATCGTTTTGTTCCTTCACCTGTTTCTGCAAGGTTAGTATTAAAGATTGCAAATCTGAATTACTAGTCATATATGGTCTCCCTTCGAGGGATTCGTTTGGAGTGCCTCTACTTCCGGAATTAGCTAGTTCAGATTGTGGATTTTCCACAGTTGTAGTATTGTTTGGAGGAGGCGTTGGTGCTATAGTTGGTAGCCCCCTCACGAAAGCCCGGAGAGCTTCATTCACATATTCAACAACTATTTGCTTCACGGTATCTTGCTCTCCTGTTTGTTCATTTTCAAGCTGATCATTGTTGTAAGTTGTGGATCTTTCCGTAGTTTGTTCCCTTGAACCACGTGGGGTTCCCTGGAGCGATGGAGTTGGAGTTCCAGTTTCTTGTTGGTTGTTGTCGTTGGTGTTCTACATGATTTAGTAAAGATAATTCAGGAATGCAAAAAAGGATTATCAGATTCCCGGTAACAGACCAATTTGTTTAACCAAAGAATTAGATTCTTAACCAATGCTATTTTAAGAAGTACTCGGGCTTCTGATAATCAAGAGAATTAAATAAAACAATGATAGAAATTAGACTTTTAAAATAGGAAAATAATAAGTGCACAAGAATGTAAAGTATATTTCAGTAATGATCATAATATATCCTTACAAGTGGGATCTTATTCCCTTTTATATGGAATTTCTTAGTATAACGTCTACTCCTCATTATGGTTGAGAATTAATGAATATGTATATCATTAATGAAACTTTACAATAGGTAACCGTAAATGTTTCCTGAAGATTCTGTAACGTTTGAACTCATTGATTGAAGATCTATGAATCTGCCCTCTATTCAGCCCTGGTTCAGTTTGACCATGCCTCTTCAACTCCTTAAATAGATTGGAGCACCCGCTTCTAATCATCTCGTAGGTTTTTTATCCCGTACCTCTTTGTTCTGTTTCTCTTTCTAAACTCTCATCCAGCTGTCGCTTTTCCATTGCTCCATATATCTTGCTTCGTCATCTAATATATTACACGTGTAATATTTATTTGTTACCAATACAGTATTGCAGAGAAAAGTAGGGAGAAGAATTCTTAGTGATTTGGTATGAATTACAATAGAGTAGGACCCCTCAATCTGTAGGGAAAGAGTGACTTAGCCACCAAATAAAATCCCTAAAATCTCTCTAAAATATAGACATTCACCTTAAGTAAAACTCTATTTATAACACCCCCCCTTGAATGTCTATTCAACAGATAATGTGCCTTGTTAAAACCTTAACTAAAATAAAACCCAATGGGGAAAAACTTCTAGAGAAGGAAAAAGAGTACACATATCTAACAATACGCCTTTTAGTTTCCTCATTAAAAACCTTGCAAGGAAAACCCAACGAGACAAATTATAAGGGAAAACAAGTACAACGCGTATTAACTCCCCCTGATGAGAGAATCTTCACATTCATGAGCCTTCGCATTCCAATCTTGAAGTCATCATCCTTGATAGATGGATTGTCTTCGCATGTTGTTGGAATCATCCTTTCAATATCTACACATAGGGTAAAAACTCTTGCTATCATATTATCATGCTTATGGTTATAGCAAGATACATATGTGTACAAATTGCACGTAGGATGCGGTACTTCAGGACCAAGAATTATATATGCTTTAAGAAATTTAAATCCTTCAAGGATTGTCATATAATTGTAGTCAAATAATCCATATAAATAAACTTTAGATTTATATCAAGTATTCATGTCATGCTAGACATATAAGATACATGAAAGTGATTGCACACACACCATTGACTTAATACTTTTGGGTGTTTTAACTGCAGGTCCAAAACTAATGTCTTTCATATGAAACAAATTCTATTCGAATTCTGTCTCTTTCATTTAGCCAATATTTTTATTTGTATTCGACAGACTTAATATCCTCATCTATTCTTAGCGCTATCATAGACATCGTCGACGAACACTATATATCGGTTCCAATATTTTCATAGAGGCATAACATAGAGATCTCTTCATTCATATATTCAGGTACCTGAACCTCTTGAAATTTTATGAAATGTTATGTCACGTGATCTTTTATATCACTTGCCTCCTTATTATAATCATTTTGATCATTTTCTCATCTTCTTTATCAGGAATTTTATTTGAAACCGATTTGTCTATACGTTCTAAGCGTACCATAGACTTTGTCCTTCTAGGACTTATTCTAATAGGAGCATTTTCAGTGAGAATATAGTTACTTTCTTTGGGTCAGCAAATGCGTATGGCATACTTTTCATTATATTGCAAATGAATATCTATTTATGAACTTCAAGTTCATATTATTTTTTTCGATGATCTAGATGCATAGATAATAATTCACTCTATGTAACTTTTTCTCAACTGTTGTATCATGTCTTCTCCTCATGTTAGAAAAAGTAACTTGCTTCCTCAATTTTGGAAACCCACCTTTACGCGTTATGGTGTTAATCAAAATATCCACCACACGTCAATAATAATAAGATGGAATTATTTGGTTCCAGACCTTGAACCACTTATGAAAGGAGAATGTAATATACTTTTGTATATAACACATATCAAATTGATATAGATAACATTGTTCTCATAGGCAATAGTTTAGCTATTAATTGGAGGCACTCAATAAATCATTTTGCTAAATCAATTGTGATGTAAACCAACTTATCAAGATGAACTATCTTGAATAAAAAATCTGGAGTATGCTTTAAATTAAATTATTGAGCAAGTTACCTCGCAAACAGCAGGTTGCGGGTTAGTAATAATCGCACATGTAACCATCTCATAGATGCATCTTATGTGGTATTGATCGGTGTCAAACCTACACCATTATAGAGTAGCGAGGATGGTCGATGCAGTTTTACCCAACAATTTCGGGATCGATTTCCACATGGATTTAATTGATTTGGAGTTAGGCATCTAACTAATCTAGATGCCTGTGTTGTTCCTAATTTCACTTCCAAACATTATTGTGATTGATTCTATTCTAATTTTATACTATTGTATGATAAGAGAGAGATAAGTACAAATTTTTTGGTGAGAGTTTTCAAGTGTTAAAAAGGCACTAGGGTAGTGACTTCTGCCTAGGTGAATATCTAAAGGGTACCGAGAATCTAGGGAAAACTTGTTTTGATTGGGGTCGTAATATAACCATCACACATATGTGCCCACTCTATACCTCTCGGTAGTTTAAGTGACTTTGTCCTATTTGGCTTTCTCAAGTCTAAATGGGTGTTCATGCAACAGAAATTATATTGGCTCAAGTGGGTATTATTATCTCTAGGTTTAACCCTTTAATTGGGGCTATAAATCTCTTGAATTCACTCCACCTAATTTTCCTAGACTTAGTCCCTCTTTCTCAAGAAGAGCCTAAGTCATAAAGGCACGAATCAGTATTTTCAACCACTAATTCTACAATTCTGGCATGAATTAGGCTAAATATCACTAACCCATAAACAATTAAGCCCTGAAATTCAAGACCCATTAAATACCCACACTAGGGTTGGGTCAGAACCCTAGCTATGGGGTCTAGATACTCATAATAACACCAGATATCAAAGATAAAGAGGAAATATAAGGCATAATATTAAAGTAAAAGAAAAATCTAAAGTTTGAAGGTAAATCTACTACAAAATTGCCCAAAAAGGGAAAAACCAACCGTTCACGTGCTCTGCAAAACTAAACTTAACCTAAAATTGACAAGAGGGTCTATTTATACTAAGCTGAAATTTCCGAACAAAAATACCACTGCAAAGGTTTCGCGGCCGCGTAATTTTGACCCCAGCCTCACTCTTGTTTTCGCGGCCGTGTAATATTGAGCGCGGTCTGCGTTTCTTCATGTCTGAGACTAGGATGGACCTTCTTTCACGGACCGCGTGTTTTCCACCGCGTCCGCAAAGGCGATTTTCATATCCGCGTATTTTTGTCGCGGACCGCTTTCTTCGTTTTTGCCCAACTTGAAAAGTCTATGATCCTTAGCACACGCTATCTACAGAATTCCAATAATTTCATGACCGCCTCTTTCTGACGTTCTCCGCATTGGCACTTGTGATCAAAATCACTTCTCTGAATCTCTATTTCGCGGTCCGCAAATTCTGGCTGCCGCAGTGATGATCCTCATACGGCCGCACTTTTATGTCGTGGTCCACACTCTTATCCCAATCTTGGATTTGTTCAAGTTTGACTCCTTTATGAGTTTATTATGGCTTCTTTGGCTCATTTTGAACAAACTGCAAGAAAGCACATTAAGTTAGTTTCCGGGAATACCTTCACACATTTTTTACCCAAAACCTAAGTAAAAGAGAGCAAATAATAGGCTAAAATTCCTACTTATAAACTCTCCTAAACCTAAGATCTTTCTTGTACTCAAGTAAACAAGGTAATTCCTACCTCCACAAGAAAAAGAAAGGAAAATTTTAGTTGTCCTAAGGTGACTTAATCAAGCATCAATTGGGACTAACAATTATCCTCAACACAAATGCATTATCAACAACATCATGCTATGACCTTTGAGTTCCATTGTTCTATGTGACACAAGATCATCAAGAAATGACTCAATTCATCAAGGAAGCTCGCTCTCTCACTTTTGTAGAATGTAACACTCAAATCAAGGATTGTGAAGAAGTGCACTCATCACACTCAAAATAATTCCACAAGTCCGGCTCTAAGTACCATAAGCTTTCCCCTTATGTAAATCACCACTAATGTAAGCTCACTCAACTTAAAATCATATATGCTTTAGCTGGAATGTCACTAAGGCTTTTGGATCAAGGTAGGACATAATGAACTATGATGGTTTCATCTTTCCTTAAGCACTCCATTTTCTCATTTCGGCTCATATTTTCTTGACTCTTTGAGTCATTTTCTTCTTCCTTCCGGGGAACCAGAGAGATACATTGTCACTCTTTCTTGCTCATGACAATCATTTTCTCCTTTTCTCATCATTCCATACCTTTCAACATTGTTTTCTTTGAATCCTTTCAACCTTTACTTTCTTTTTGGCTTTTTATCCTTTTCTTTGCATTTCCTTTTCATCAATTCTTTTTGTTCTTTGAACCTTTCATCACTTTGAAATTCCTCGTCTCTCCCCCAAACTTATGTTTTTGCCAATTGTTCATCATGAATGCTAAGGAAAGAATTGGTGCCAAGAGAGGGTCATTATAAAACAGATGAAGGCTTGTAATGTGGTTATTGAATAAGAAAGGCTTAGTCTCAAAGGGGTTGAATAGGGATATCATATCGCTAGGATATGGAAGCTTTCAAATTCCAAATGGTACCAAGGATAGCCTACAATCACTTCTCAAGTTGAGCTACACTTAGAATTTCGCCTAGACAAACATTCAGGGCAAGTTCTAGACTTATTGGCCCGGGACTTGGACTTGTAATTAAATACCTCACCTCTCAAGATACTGGATTGTTAAAGCATAGAGTCGATGGCCCAACAACCCTATCTAAGATCGAAGATCACAGATGGCTCAAAGAGACCACTTGATGATTGTTTTAGTCAACTCAAGAGTCTAAAGGTCACAACCAGAGCTCTTCTCGTCAACCAACTTATCTCTAACCATGAGGTTGAAGGTAAATTTGTTAGTACCAAGTGAAGCTTAAGAAGGTTGTCACACCATCTACTACATATCAAAGCAAAAAGAAAATGAACTCAGTCCCTTAAGAAGGTTGTCACACCATCCATCGTTGGGAAGAGCCACCCGATTCACACAATATCCACCTTTGGAAAGGACCGTGGCATTAAGAAAACCAAAGGCTTATTGATCACGCAAAAATGTAAAAAGAAGCTAAACTAAAAAAAAGCTACTAAAGGAAATAAGAAGCTAAGTTATTAAAGAAAAAAATACAAAAAAAGTTATAAAGTAAACTACGGAAAGTAAAATGAATATGTACAATAATGGAGTGAAACGAATATATACATGGAGTGATAAAGTTATATACATACCAAAAGTGAAAAATAACGATAAGTAAAAATAAAGAAAAATAATATCATAATTATTACATGCCAATGTCATCAAATCAAAATAGACCACCCCCCAAACAAAAGATAGAATTATCCTCAATGCTAACATCAAAAATAAAATCAGGGAAGGGTTAGAGAGTAAAGAAAACTCCTTATGTGGTCTCTGATTACATGGGGTCAAGCACATGAGTGGAGTCCTCGGACTACATAGGATCATCATCTCCCTCCGGGTCCTCTAACTGTATTTCCAAGTCCTCGGACTGGGGCACCACAAATCCTCTCACTGTCTCTCTGTCAGCCTCCTGCTCTGGTGCCTGTGCTACTAGGGGAGTCTCCTCCATCAGTAAGTCAAATGGGATGTCTCCGGTAGAAGTGAACTTCTCTAACTCTTTCTTCAAATGTTCCAGTGAATCCTTGGAGGCTCGTGTCTTCCTCATCTTCTTGACATGCTTGACCAGATCCTTTATCACCTTCCCATGAGCATCTAAAGTATCAAGGATCTTCTTCTGATTATCTAGAAGCTTCTTCTGGTTGTCCCGAAGCTCCTTCAGTGAATCCTCCACTGATGGAGGTACCTGAAGCTTTGCAGGGCTGCCTGTGCTGTGACTACACTGGATAAGACAGACAACTTTGATGTAACACCCTGCATCCAGTTGTTGTAGTTGGATAGTGTCTGAGAGACCCACAGTGCGGTTTGAGGGTATGTGGAAGATGGGGGCAAAGATAATGGGGCGATGATAGATGGCCCTGATGAAGAAGGTGGCATAGCATCGAAAGAACCCTCTGTTGTGGAAGGCTTTGACCCGGTGACCACTACCCACTGGCCGGTGGAGGTAGTGGCTTTGCCTTTGGATTTCGGGTTGTCTGCTCCCTGAAGGCTGTACCAGGAGAAGGGACTCTTCGGCTTCACCTTCGTGTTAAAGTGCCTCCCCTCTACCCCTTGGTCCTCTAGATACATAGTGATGAATTTGGGGCAGGGGTATGACATTTCTTCCTTTTCGGTCGCTTTGGTGATGTTTTGGGCCATGAGGTTCCCCATATTTATTGGGTACCCCGCAATGATGGAGGCTATAAGGATCGCCCAGGAGAGTGCGATGTCACTGTCATGCTGGGACGGATCAAGTCGGCGGCATACAAAGGTGCACCACCCTTTGGCTTCGAAGCTAAGGGTGTTTCTGGAAATTGAACTCCAGGTGACAACCAAGCCGATGTTGTCCCTGGGATGGAAATCACCTCTGCTAGCCATGGACGGGCTGCTTAATCTAATTCCAACTTTTCCAAGTATAGAGTTGCGTCCACGTCTTCAAACTCAGCATATGTGTTCAAGGTATTTCCATTAAACCAGATCTTCAGGTTTTGCACCTTAGTCACATAGGTGCCCATTTTGATGTGGGCAACATTGGCGTAGAACTCTTTGACAAGGTACTCATTTGTGTCTGGCAACTTGCTGCTGAAGTACTTCCAACCTTTCTTTCCTCAAACTGTCTCTTCACATTCGGATTATGAGGGAGGATATCTCTTTCTATAAACTACCGCTCGAGGGTGAGCGATCTTTGTGGCCACCATTCCCGGAATTTTTTGGTAGGCCTTTTCACTTACAAACCTATTTTCCCACACTGCAGGCTTCCTTGATCTAGTCAAACCCCCCACATGGGTTTCACCTCCTCTCCCGTCATCCGGGACCTCTTCTTCATCTACATTGATAGGAGCCACTATTGTTGAGGCCAGAGTTGTAGCAAGTAGAGAACAGGGTGCTGAAGTCATACTATATCCTTCTGAGCCGTCAGACGACTCAAATGAGGAGGTCAGTTCATTGATTAGGTGGTAGGGTTGTGATTGGGCATCTTGTTGAGGTTGTGTAGATTCCCCCTCAAAAATCTCCCGGGATGGGAGATATTCACTTGTGTCAGATGAGACAGCTAGAGGTCTAGTGAGGGTTTGCTTTTTGTTAATGACCTTCTGAACTACTAAGGATACAACGTGCTTCCCTTTGCGTCGGCCTCGGGAGGATTCTGCCCTCCCTTTTGATTTGTCTGGACAACCTCGAGATTGTACCATTCTCTGCAACACACAGGTAGTGAAAGATCATTAGTTGGGGTTCAATTAATCCTTAAACAATTGGAGATGAAATGACACAGTGCCTCTCAGAACATGGCACTGCTGACCGCTAAAAACTGAGCGCAACCGAGGAAGGTCCATCGCAGACCGCGTAAAAATGAATGCGGCGGCAAAGAGATTGGATTCAAAATACCAACTCTCTGATCATGGGCACCGCGGATCGCGGAATCTTGGGCGTGGCCGCGATTGATCAAATGCGGACCGCATAAAAGTGAACGTGGTCGCGGAAGAAAATATCAAACTTTCTGAAGTTCAAGAACGCGGACCGCGGAATTCTGGATGCTGCTGTGATGCACCAACCGTGGACCGCGGAAAATTCACTGCGTCTGCGAACTTATCAACAATACTAAACTATTTAAAGGTCACACAAATCGCGAAAAACTGACCGCGACCGCGAAGTTTGAATGCAATTGGCACTGACGAACAGTTTAATCCTAGGGTTTTCACTAAGTGCAAAAATTAGTTCAATTAACATGCATAGTTAATAACCATGTCCCCTATTAGGCATGTGAACATTACCCACATGAATTTATGCATCAATTTGAGATTATGGAAAGTAATTAACCCTAACTAAAAAGAAAAACTAAAACAAAAAGAAAAGAAAAGAAAAGATAAAATCAATTCAAGGATTTGAGCATACCAGTTGTGAAATTTTTGTGGAAAATGGACTCTTGATTAGTAAGAATTGAGATTGAGAGGCAAAGAGATGAAGATGAACAGTGCTATAGTGTGGTGAAATGCTAGGGTTGGAAAAATATAAAATGAATTAGGACCCTCTATTTATACGAAACATGTTTGGACCCACCGCCTTACCTGAGCGCGATCTGCGGAATTCTACCGTGGTCCGCATTTTTACCTTTATCAAGGGCTGCTGCAAAAACCTGGGCGCGGTCCTCGGAAAAATGGGCGCGGCATGCGAAAGTCACCACGGTCCGCCAAACTACGAACGCGGACGCTAACTCAACTTCAGAGAGTTGATATTTTGAGCTCTTCAAGTACGTGTCCGTGAACAAAAGGTGCCACCGCGTATTGCTAACGCGGACAACGAGATTTTGGGCGCGGCCAGCGAAATTTCCCACACTTCGCCAAATTTTTCCTGCTAAAGTCCTGCACTGCACAAAGAATTCCTACACAAACTTTACAACTAGTTAGACCAAAACAATGCCTAATCTAAGAAGAAAATCAAAAGAAAGCAAGAAAAAAAACACATGTGTTGCATCCCAAGAAGCGCCTGATTTAACATCGCGGCACGACGCATGTTACCATCATCATTTGACATTGATCAAGGCCACCACGTGGCTGTCATCAAACTTTCCAAGGTAGTACTTCACTCGGTGCCCATAACTCTGAAGATTTCACCATTTTTGTTTTTCAAATCAAGAACACCAAACGGAGTTACATGCACCACTTCAAAAGGGCCACTCCATTTTGACTTGAGCTTTTCGGAAACAGTCGTAACTGAGAGTTGAATAGAAGAACGAAGTAACCCTCCTTGAACTCTTTGTTCCGGGCATATTTTTCATGTAAGTACTTCATCTTGTCCTTATACAAGGACGAGTTGGAATAAGCATGAAACCGGAACTCATCAAGTTCATGTAGTTGCTCTACCCAGAGATTGGAAGCTACATCCCATTCAAGGTTTAACTTTTTTAGCGCCCACATGGCCTTGTACTATAATTCAACAGGAAGATGGCATGCTTTACCAAACACCAACGGGTACAGAGACATACTAATTGGAGTCTTGTACGTAGTTCTATAAGCCCACAAAGCATCGTCAAGTTTCCTTGACCAATCAGTCCGTTTTGCATTGTCAATTGTGGATAATATGCTCTTTATCTCCTTGTTAGAGACCTAAACTTGTCCACTAGCCTCTGGGTGGTGAGGGGTTGAAACCTTATGAGTGACACCATACGTGGAAAGTACAGTGTCGAAGGACTTGTTGCAAAAATGAGAACCCCCATCACTGATGATCGCCTTTGGGGTGTCGAGCCTTGTGAAGATATTTTTCTTTAAGAAAGCCACCACACTCCATGCCTCATTGTTGGGCAAAGACACAGCTTCGACCCATTTGGAAACATAATCAACAGCAACCAAAATGTAAGTGTTACCACATGAACTCACAAATGGCCCCATGAAGTCGATATCCCATACATCAAAAATATCAATCTCAAGAATAGTGGTGAGAGTAATTTCATCCGTCTTGGAAATTCCACCAGCTCTTTGGCACTCATCACACCTCTTAACAAGCTCACTAGCATCTTTGTACGAGGTGGGCCAGTAAAATCCACAGCTGAGAACCTTTGAAGCAGCTCTCACCCCACCATGATGACCACCGTAGGGTGAGGAATGGCAAGCATCAAGAATACACATTTGCTCCTCTTCCAGAACACATCTCCGGATCACACCATCTTTTCAAATCTTAAAAAGATATGGCTCATCCCAATAGTAATCCAAGCTGTCCTGTTTGAGCTTCTTCCTTTGGTTAGAAGAGAGGTCACTCGGGACAATGCCGGTCATAAGAAAGTTAGCCACATTGGCGAACCAAGTCATAACATTCAAAGACACGGAGAGGAGTTGTTCATCCGGAAACGAATCATTAATTTCGAGTCCATCACGGGGCCTACCCTCTACTTCTAAGCGAGACAAGTGGTCCGCCACTTGATTCTCACTCCCTTTTCGATCAATGATTTCAAGGTCAAAATCTTGAAGCAGAAGAATCCATCTCATCAACCTAGCCTTAGAGTCCTTTTTGGTCATCAAGTAACGAAGTGCCGCGTGATCGGTGTGCACAATCACTTTGGCAGCCATGAGATATGGCCTGAACTTTTCCATCGCGAAGACAATGGCTAATAACTCTTTCTCAGTCACCGTATAATTGAACTTGGTGTCATTCATCATTTTTCTTGCATAATAGACCGTATGAAATAACTTTTTGATTCTTTGCCCCAAAATCGCTCCTACCGCAACACGCTAGCGTCGCACATTAGTAAGCTCCAATTGGGTGAGGTAATGATGGGAGTTGTAGTCAATTTATACTTGATAATCTCAAAAGCTTTCATGCAATTATCATTGAACACAAACTTTGCATCCTTTTCCAACAGCTTGCATAAGGGATTCACCACTTTTGAGAAATCCTTAATGAACCTTCGGTAGAACTCCGCGTGACTAAGAAAGCTCTTAACTCCCCAGACGGAAGTAGGAGGAGGGAGCTTTAAAATCACTTCAATATTCGCTTTGTCCACTTCAATACCGTTCTTTGAGATCTTATGGCCAAGGACAATGCCCTCCTCGACCATAAAGTGGCATCTTTCCCAATTAAGCACTAGGTTGGTCTCTTCACATCGGGCCAACACTTTGTCAAGATTATCCAAGAATTCTTCAAAGGAGTCCCCCAAAACACTAAAATCATCCATTAACACTTCGAGGAAGTCCTCCACCATATCCTACCATCATACACCACTGAAAGGTAGTCGGTGCATTACACAAACCAAACGGTATCCGTGAGAATGCAAATGTGCCATACAGACATGTGAAGGTGGTTTTATCTTGGTCTTCCAGTGCAATGAGAATCTAGTTGTACCCTAAGTACCCATCAAAAAAGCAATAGTAGGCACGCCCAGCAAGTCAATCCAACATTTGGTCAAGAAAGGATAATGGAAAATGATCTTTGAGGGTCACTTTGTTCAGCTTTCTTTAATCCACGCATACCCTCCAACCAATGACAGTTTTGGTGCGGATCAATTCATTTCTATCATTCTTGATCACAGTCATGCCCCCCTTCTTTAGGACACATTGAACCGGCGAAGTCTATGAACTATATGATATTGGATAGATAACCATTTCATCAAGCTACTTGATAATTTCCTTCTTGACGGACTCTTGCATAGCCTCGTTCCACCTCCTTTGATGTTCCATGGAGGGTTTGGCATCATCCTCCAGTATGATTTTATGTATGCAAAAAGTGGGGCTTATACCCAGAATGTCAGTCAAAGTCCATCCAATTGCCTTCTTCTTTTTATGAAGCACCGCAAGGGTGAAGTCTACCCGCACGTTAGTTAAGCACGCAGAAAGAATAACATGTAATGTAGAAGAAGGGCCTTATCACTCATACCTGAGGTGTAAATGCAAAGGCTTCAACTCTAAAGTCGGTGACTCCTCGATTAAGGGCTTTGTTGGTGGAGTCTTCCGGTTTTCCAAATCTATGGAAAGTTTTTGGCGCACATATCAGTAGGATCCCATTTCGTGCAAGGCATTTTCACATTCAACCAATCCGTCATTCTCATCATCCTCTTCATTTAACAACACAACTTCGAAAGGGTCTTCCACATTGAGCATAGCACTCATGTCATCAACTATCACCTCCATCACAAGATCCACAAAAGAGCAAACTTTGTTTCTATTAGGTTGCCTCATTGATTTGCACAGTGGAACACAACTTATTCATCACCCACCCAAAAGGTGAGCTCCCCCGCTTCCACATCAACCAATGCCTTCCGTGTTGCTAGGATAAGTCTCAAAAATATGATCGGCACCTCATAATCAACTTCGCAGTCGAGAATCACAAAATCAGCGAGAAGAATAAACTTGTCGACCAGAACTATAATATCATCAATAACCCCAAGCGGCCTCTTCATTGTCAAATCTGCCATTTGCAATCTCATGGAAGTAGCTCTTGGTTGCCCAATACTAGTGTCTTGAATACAGAATATGGAATCAAATTAATACTTGCTCCCAAATCACACAAGCTTTTGCGAAATCAGCACTATCAATGGTGCATGGAATTGTAAAGGCGACATGATCTTCAAGATTTGGAGCCATCGAATACACAATGGCACTCACTTGATGAGTCATTTTGATGGTCTCACAATTCATAGATCTCTTCTTTGTTACCAAGTCCTTCATAAACTTGGCATATCCCGTCATTTGTTCTAGAGCTTCCACCAAGGGCACATTGATTGACAAACTTTTCATCATCTCAATAAACTTATTGAATTGGGTTTCATTCTTTTTCTTTGCAAGCCTTTGAGGATATGGTGGAGGAGGCCTTGGCAAAGGGGCCTTGGCTTTGGGCACTACCGTTTCAGGTATGTCTATCACGTGTTCCGTAGACGGGTTCATATCATTTTGAGTCTTTTCCACGTTGTCATCAATATCGATCCTCACTTCATCATTCACATTCTCATCATTCACTTTCTCATCAATGATTGGATCATCATCATTTTTCAACACAACATCATCACTCACAATCTTCTTTGTATTAGAGGTAATTGCATCTCCACCTCTACCGCTTCTTGTGGTCACCGCCATGGCATGGCCTGTATTGTTCCCACCCTTCGGGTTTACTATCATATCACTTGGTAGTGTCCCCTTAGGGCAAGTATTCAATGCTTGAGAAATTTGACCCATTTGTACTTCCAAGTTGCGGATAGAGGTAGTGTGGGAGGATATTTGGGCATCGAAGTCGACATTCCTTTCCATAATTTGCTTGAACATACTCTCTATCCGCCCCATCTCATTGTTTGAGGAACTTTTCCCTTGAGACGGATATGGAGGCGGATTGTTGTGTTATTGATACATTGGAGGCCTTGAAAGCCCGACCCCTGATTGCCTTGGTTATTATTGTTCCAACCCCCTTGCTTTCCATTGCCTCCTCAATTATTATTGTTGTTTCCATCCCAATTACCTTGATTATTTCCTTGATTCCCCCAGTTTTAGTTGTTGTCCCCCCAATTGTTCGGATTGTTATTGTTGCCACTATTCCAATTTCCTTGTCCTTGGTTTCCCCAGTTTTGATTGTTCCCTTGTTATCTCCATTGTTGATTTGGAGCATTGCTCCGTTGACCTTGGTAGTTATTGGCATATAACACTTCCTCACTTTGATCATCATAAGAAACATCTTGATTGTAACCACTACCACTTTGCTCATATTGATCTTGATTGTTTTGCACTTGTTGACCACGATGTCTACTCTTGTTGACCATTGCATTCACCCCTTCCATGGCATTTACTTGTTTTGTCCCCTGAACTTGCTGAAGTTGGGCCTTCGCTAACTGATTCATAGTGGTTGTCAACTCGGCTATGGCTTGTCCGTGATCATGAAGTTCCTTGTGAAGATGGATGACATTAGGTTCACCATGAGGAACATTTGCCCGACTTTGCCAAGAAGAGGAGGTTTCCACCATCTCATCTAGAATTTCACACGCATCGACATATGGAACTTTCATGAAATTACCCCTTGCCAGTTGATTCACCACACACTGGTTTGTCGTGTTGATGCCCCTTTAAAATGTCTGCTGGATCATTGCTTCAGTCATATCATTGTTGGGACATTCCTTTACTATGGTCCTATACTGTTCCCAGATTTCATGCAGGGGTTCATTTGGCTCTTGTTTAAAGGCTAAGATCTCATCCCTCAGTGCTGCCATATGACCCGGAGAAAAAAAATTTGCTATAAACTTTTGAGCCAACTCATCCCAAGTGTGTATGGAATGGTCGGGTAGCCTCTCAAGCTAGTCCAAAGCTTTCCCTCTAAGTGAAAATGGGAAAATCCTCAATCTCAGAGCGTCCTCGGATACATTCGTTTGTTTGCTCCCCCATGTGTCTACAAAACCCTTTAGATGCTTATATACGTTCTGATGGGGAGCTCCAGTGAAGAAGCCCCTTTGATCCAATAAGGTAAGCATGAAATTAGCTGGAAATTGCCCGCCCAAATCGAGGTGGGACAATTGCACTTGCGTAGCCTTCATTGGGAAGCACTCGGTGTGCTGCCCTTGGAGGAGGTGGGGCAGAGTTTGGAATGTTGTCATTAGCCTGGTGGTCTCTTCATTGGACTTGAGGTTCTGGATGAACTTCATACGCATCATTGTCATCTACCTCCTCCCCCTGAGGAATATGTCCGAGATCATCATTCTGAGCCATTAGGTACATAAAGCGATTGACAAAAAAAAGTTAAAAACGGAAGGAAAGAAAAAGAAGACACACAAACAGTTAGATAGATAGCCAAAACCGTCTAACTCCCCAGCAACGACGCCAAAAATTGATCGGTGCCAAACCTACACCACTATAGAGTAGGGAGGATGGTCGATGCATGTTTACCCAACAAGGTCCGGATCAATTTCCACAGTGAGTTAATTGATTTGGAGTTAGGTATCTAACTAATCTAGATGTGTGTGTTGTTCATAATTGCACTTTCAAACATGATTGTAATTGATTCTATTCTAAAATTTATACTATTGTATGTTAAGAGAGAGCTAAGTATAATATTTTTTGTGAGAGTTTTCAAGTGTTAAAAAGGTACTAAGGTAGTGACTTACGCCAAGGTGAATATCTACGAGTATCGAGAATCTAGGGCAAGCTTGTTTTGATTGGGGTGTAATATAACCATAACACATAAGTGCTCACTCTATACCTCTCGGTAGTTTGAGCGACTTTGCGCAATTTGGCTTTCTCAAGTCCAAATGGGTGTTCATGCAATACAAATGATATTGGCTCAAATGGGGTATTATTATCTCTAGGTTTAACCCTTTAATTGGGTCTATCAATCTCTTGAACTCACCCCAAATTCCTTGTTAGCCTAATTTTCCTAGACTTAGTCCCTCTTTCTCAAGAAGAGCCTAAGTCATAAAGGCACGAATCAGTGTTTTCAACCACTAATTCTACAATTCTAGCATGAATTAGGCTAAATATCACTAACCCATAAACAATTAAGCCCTAATATTAAAGTAAAAGATGAAAATCTAAAGTTTGGAGGTAAATCTACTACAAAATTGCCCAAAACGGGAAAAACAAGTCCTTTATGTGCGCTGAAAAATTAAACTTAACCTAAAATTGACAAAAGAGTCTATTTATACTAAGATGAATTATACAGACAAAAATACCCCTGTGAAGGTTTCGCGGCCGCGTAATTCTTACCGCGGCCGCATTCTTGCTTTCGCGGCCGCGTAATATTGAGCACGGTCTGCGTTTCTTCACATTTGAGACTGGGATGAACCTTGTTTTGCGGACCGCGTGTCTTCCACCGCGTCTGTGTGGCGATTTTTGTGTATTTTTGTCACAGACCGCTTTCTTCGTTTTTCCCTAACTTGCAAAGTCTCTGATCCTTAGCACACGCTCTCGGTAGAATTCCAATCACGGTCGCGCCATATTTTGCGGCAGCCTCTTTCTGACGCTCTCCTCGTTGGCACTTGTACTCAAAAGCGCTTATCTGAATCTCTATTTCACGGTCCGCGAATTCTAGCCACCTCAATGTTGATCCTTACGCGGCCTCACTTTTATGTCGCGGTCCACACTCTTATCCCAGCTTTGGATTTGTTCAGGTTTGACATCTTTATGAGTTGATTATGGCTTATTTAGCTCATTTTGAACATACCCTGCTAGCAAGCACATTAAGTTAGTTTCCGGGAATACCTTCACACATTTTTTGACCCAAAACCTAAGTAAAAACGAGCAAATAATAGGCTAAAATTACTACAGGTGAATGGGCCCATATTCACCTTTGATATTTCCAGCATTCATTGGATTCAATCCCAATTTTAGTTGGTCTATTAATTAATGAGAACAAGCAATATAAGTGAATTCGTAAAGAAATTTCTAGTTCTTTAATATTTACCCATGTTAATTCTCTATTAGTTTTTCACATCAAACCTAAATTGATATGGCTAAACCAATTATGCCAACTGAATAAATTATCAATACTGATAAACTTCATATTTACACCATGACGTATGCAATTATGAATAAACTCCAAGTTTATGATGATATAGATTCTTATATCAATAAACTTCTACTTTGTTGTGGCATTCTTTTGTTTGTGTAGTACAAAACTGGAGAATAAAGTGGGTAGCTTTTCACATACATATCACCCCTCTACAAGTTGTAGTAATATAAGATATTAAATCTTTCCTTTATTTATAGTCTCAATGTAACCAATCGCTTTCGCAAATACTTTAGAAACTCAATAAGTTTCTTTCAGACTTACTACAACACAATGCCTTATTGACAATTAGTTTTATTCCTAAAAAATGGTAATAATTAACTCTTCTAGAGCTCTCAATTAATTTGGTACTACCACATATTCATCAACATCCATATGGTGAATATCTCTTTTAAAGAGAGTTATACCATTATGGTTATGGTCAAAATTAGATGCAAGATATGTTTCTTGCATTAATGTTATTCTTTAATAATCACATTACAAAATATTTTGGCGTGCAATAGGTACGTGACCAATGATCATTCATGCCATAATAATGACATTATTTTCTTATATCATCTCAAACCTCCTTCTAGAGGTGAGTGTGGTATATTCACTACCACTAGCACGTTCATATTCTTCCAAGAATGAATATGTATTCATAAATCAGATGTTGTCACATTCACATCATGAATGGACCATAATCGTC
This sequence comes from Nicotiana knightiana, assembly GCA_005239525.1. Lineage (NCBI taxonomy): Eukaryota > Viridiplantae > Streptophyta > Magnoliopsida > Solanales > Solanaceae > Nicotiana > Nicotiana knightiana. The sequence continues at coordinate 42,635 of ML397208.1, forward strand.
TATATTGCTCTACAAAATCTCATGTCAAATCGATGACAAATATTACTTTCACAAAGTGAAGGATTATTTTGAGAACCCTTATTATTCTCATTATCATAATGATGAGGATTATAATTTCGTTTACTGCCACATCCACATCCATTGATACCTTCATGGTAATAATTTTTGTCTTCTTTCAGACTTATCAATATTGCTATCACATTCTCTTAAGGGGAATGAGAATGAAGCAAATTCAATGGGACGGGTTTCCACTTCTTTGCCCATAATCTTACATGAATTTGATCAGGGCGAGGCATATAAATTTTACCACTTCGGGTGGTTATAATTTCTTGCAAACTCTATAAGAGTTATAATCAAAGTTTGTTGTCTTTGCTTGCTATAGGCATATGAATTTTATTGAATTAAATTCGTAAAATAATTTGGACTATATTTTAAATTCAAGATATATTAGTTCAAATAAATTTATTGGGCTAATATAATTGGATTAATTATATAATTCTAATATATATGGATTAAATAAATAAGTCTTAATCCATTTGGCTAGCCCATTTAATTGGGCTAAAAATGATGAGCCCACTTCATTAAGCCCAAGATGACATCTTCCTAGAGGCCTAGTTTGGTGCCACGTGTCAATGACGTGACGCGCCAAGTCAAACGGAAGAGAAAATAGGATCATGCCATGTGTCAAAATGACAAAGCATGCCAAGTCACATTAAAAGGCTCCAATGAAGCCGCGCACATGTGCAAGTGACATGTTCTGACCAATCAGATGCGACCATGTCACACTTCAATTTGATTGGTTGGAAAGAGTTTGTTCTTATCACAACTCCTCCCTTCCACAACTATAAATAGGGGTCTTCATAACTCAGAAAAGACACCAGAAGTCATAACAAGAAGCAAGAGAGAGCTCGTGGATAAAACGCCGCAAATTTCTCTATAAGTTTCAAGCTTCAAGCAATCAAGTTCAAGTTCAAGAAATCCAGTTCAAGCTCAAGAACGAATAAGAAATCAAGTTCAATCTCAAGAATGAAAAACAAGTCAAGATTTAGGAGTACGGGTTCAAATCAAAGTTCATGCTAGTTGAATTCAAGATCATGGTTTGTGGAAACAAATATAGATTCAAGATCAAGCTCAAAGGCCCTTGAATTTATTTTCTATTGGAAAGAAGAATCATAGGATTCATATAGATTGTACACTCAACTATTTGAAATCAAATACTACGAATGTTGCAATATTTTTTGGTCTTGATTTTATTTTCTCAACGCAATTTATTGTCTACAAATTTTGGCACGCCCAGTGGGACAATCTCTAATCTCAGATTTTCAATCACCAAAGTTCAAGAACAACGAAATGGCTTCCAAGAAAATCAACTCCAATTTATCTTCCGCTAAGGCTGCTACTTCCAGGTTCTATGCTGATGTGGAAAACATACTCGAAGTTACTTTTGGAAGCTTTGGACTAGTTACTAGGAGCAAAGAAAGCTCGTTAGGACAACAAGCATCCCAAGTTCCGAGCGCATCAAGATGCTAGAATTGACAAGCTAATAAACAGGGGGGGATTCTTGATGGAAGAGGAATCCACCCATGCACCTAGAAAACTCCTAGAAGTTCAAGAGATTGATCCTCCCCCTTGACAAGATTCATCCACTAAGGAAATTCCAGTCTCTTCGGAAAGGATGATTCCAGTCAATCAACTAAAGGAGTTCATTGAAGGGACTATAAGAAACAAATATGAAGTCACTTCCAAGTCCTCCTTTACCTACATAAAGTCGTACACTTCAAGGATCGATATGTTGAAGATGCCTACTGGCTATCAACCTCCAAAATTTCAATAGTTTCATGGCAAAGGCAATCCAAAGCAACATGTGTCACACTTCGTTGAGACATGCAACAATGCTGGGACTTATGGAGATTACCTCGTCAAGCAGTTTGTCTTCTCGTTGAAAGGAAATGCTTTTGATTAGTACACGGACCTCGAGGCTGGATCTGTTAATAGCTGGGATCAACTAGAGCAAGAATTCCTCAATCGCTTTTATAGCACAAGACGTACTGTGAGTATGATAGAACTCAAAAATACTCATCAGTGGAAGAGTGAACATGTTATCGACTTTATCAATCGTTGGAGGAATGCAACCCTCAACTGTAAAGATAGGCTTAGTGAAGCTTCTGGCATAAATATGTACATCCAAGGTATGCATTGGGTATTACGCTTCATCTTGCAAGGTATCAAGCCTAGCCCGTTTGAAGAACTTGCAACTCGTTCCCATGACATGGAACTGAGCATGGCCTCCACTGGAAATGAAAGGCTGCCCATCTATGAACATCGCAAAAGGAACGACAAGAAAGAAGTCAAAAAATGGAGCAAGTTTATACCCATATCTGAAAATAAAGAAGCTATGAACCAAATAGCATCGAACTTCCTTGAAGTCCGTGGGAGCCCAACCAGAAATCCATGGTGAGCCGCTCCAACTTCCACTCTGGGATCTCTAACCTCTAGAGCAAGCCAGCTGGTCTCTGATGCTCATACTTTATCTGCTAATAGTTGAGACACTAAGCTACAAAACCATCTATATCTTTCTTCATCCTCTTCCACCAATAGTGTTGTCTCAAATCCTAGTACATCTTCGCGGCAACCGGATAGATGGAATACCGCGAGTTGTGAGCCTCCTCAAGAATCAACTCTCGTAGACAAGCTACATTTAGCACACATATCCGGCCTTTCATCCTCAATGCCCTGTCATCACCAATAGTCACATCCCTAGCATCACCTCGCTGAACCCTGTCCTGAAGGACGAGCAAATGAGGGTCATCATACTGATTCTCCTGATACGATCATAAAGAGTAGACCAAGAGGCCGCACAAGCCAATACCTGACTCGGCTAAGAAATACCCTATCTGACAAACTGGCTAGCTAAGGCCTGAACATCCAACCCAATGGCCTCTTTGCTGCTAGAAGATATGCTAAGCTCCCCAAACTCTCCACCCGGCGACTCAAGGCATCGGCCACCACATTGGCCTTACCAGGATGGTACAGAGTGGTGATATCATTGTCCTTCAAAAGCTCCAACCACCTCCGCTGACGCAAGTTAAGATCCTTCCTTCTGCTTGAACAGATGCTGCAAACTCCGACGACAGTGATCTCACAATGAACACCGTAGAAATAGTGCTGCCAAATCTTTAGGGCGTGAACAATAGTTGCTAGCTCAAGATCATGGATAGGATAGTTATTCTCATGGGTCTTCAATTGGCAGTAAGCATAAGCAATCACTCTACCTTCCTACATCAGAACTCACCCAATACCGATCCTTGAAGAATCATAATACACTATATAAGAACCAGAAGCTGATGGCAGAACTAGAACTAGAGTTGTGGTCAAAGGGGTCTTGAGCTTCTGAAAGCTCTCCTCGCACTCATCCGACCACCTAAATGGAGCACCATTTTGGGTCAATTTGGTGGGTTAAACAATGGATTAGAAAACCTCGACAAAATGATGGGAATAGCCCGCTAAACTAAAAATGATCCAAATCTCCGTGGCTGAGGAAGCTCTCGGCCAGCTCTATACCGCCCTTTATCTTCTTCAGATCCACCTGAATACCCTCACTGGACACCACGTGCCCCAATAATTCCACTGAACTGAGCCAAAACTCACACTTGAAGAACTTTGCATAAAGTTTCTCCTCCCTCAATCGCTGTAACACAATCCTCGGATGTTGGGCATGCTCCTCCTGGCTACGAGAGTACACCAGGATGTCATCAATGAATACAATAATGAACGAGTCAAGATAAGGTTGAAACACACTGTTCATCATATGCATGAATGTTGTTGGGGCGTTGGTTAGCCCAAAAAACATCACAAGGAACTCATAATGGCCATAATGGGTCCTGAAAGTTGTCTTAAGAATATATGAGTCCCGGATCTTCAGATGGTGATACCTTGACCTTAAATCAATCTTGGAGAACACCCTTGCTCCCTGAATCTTGTCAAATAGATCATCAATATGTGGAAAAGGATACTTGTTCTTGACTGTGACCTTGTTCAAGTGCCTGTAACAATGCACATTCTCATAGTACTATCCTTCTTCTTTACGAATAGAACTGGTGCACCCCAAGGTGACGAGCTAGGCAGAATAAACCTCTTATCAAGGAGTTCCTGAAGCTGCTCCTTCAACTCTTCCGGTGATATACGGTACGGTGGAATAGAAATGGGTTGAGTGCCCGGCACCAAATCAATACCGAAGTCAATATCCCTATCAGGCGGCATGCCTGGCTGGCCTGTAGGAAACACATCCGGAACGCACCACCAGAATAGAATCAATAGTAGAGGACTTTGCACTAACATCCCTCACAAAGACCAAATAAGATAGACAACCCTTCTCAGCCATTCGTTGAGCCTTCATGTATGAAAATCACTCTACTGGAACATATTCTATAGAACCGCTCCACTCAACCCTCGGCAACCTCGGCATCGCCAACATCACGATCTTAGGGTGACAATCTAGAACAACATTTGTCGCGCCCCCCTTTTTCCTCGCAGAATATGGGTTTCGACATTTTTTGGGACAACCCCTTCATTTTGGGACGGGGTATGGGATTTGAAGAGTCGCCACCTAACGGATTAAGGTGCGTTAGGTCACCTAGAGAAAATAACTCATGAAACTAGTTTGCATCACCAGAGATAGGGTAAGGGCTCGAAATTACCTTGAGGGGAGGTGTTAGGCACCCCTCGAGGTCCACAACGGTGGGTCCCGACCATACTCAATTAAGCGAGTTAGTCTTTGAGGAAAATAAAGCAATTTAGAAAACTATTATTTTAAATCAAGAATTAAAGGAGTCCTAAGTTTCTTAGCCTATAGGATCATTTCCATGCAATACTTGGTAACTTTCCCCAAATTGAGGAGTTACGCATAGTATTAGCGCACAGGTTATCATCTCCTTTACTACCCACTTACTGTCTTTCAGTTATTACCTAAGCGTTCTAATAACTTCTAGTGCGTACCTTGTGCGTGCACTACCCATCCCTTACTTTTGGTCCTGGAGGTGTTTAGGACCTCTATTTAAGGTGGTTATAGACTGACCGATGTTGATTAAAAATGAGAAAACTAAGCGACAAACAAAAATTCAGATAGGATTGTCACATAAGGAGCAAATAAGGGCTCATGTTAACCTCCACACGTAAAAAGCAAATGCATGCAATTCAAACAGACAATTTTAAAGATTTAGGATCCTATAGGCAGGATATCTAGATGAGCATAAATAGAATATAACATAACAGCTTTATTAAAGCGAGCAGCGGTACTTATCAGTTTGCCTACTTATTTTTTTTGTTAAAACTCTGAATCTGGGCATATTTCAAGCAGCAAGAAATCACAGTTTTTAGACCCAGAATCCTTAATTACCTAAAAGTTTGCCTAAGTGGTAACTGGAGCAGAATCCTATAGGCATGGTATCTCAAACTGTTAATTATAGACTACGATTTATAAACGGGTTACTGATTTTAACAGGCAGGCTTTATCTCTTTAGGTCCTATAGGCATGCTTTCTAATTTATAGAATTAATTAACTCCTATAGACTTGATTTCTAAGTGCTGAACTGATTACAAGTATGAACTCTAAATTTACCAATTGACTTTACTCTATAGGCATGATTTCTACCAATTTAAACCCTATAGACATGATTTCTAGGTGTTGAAACTGATTTTGTTTATTTCCTATAGGTATGATATCTAAGTTGCAGAAACTGATTTTTATATATATATATATCCTATAGGCATGGAATCTATGTGGGCAGAGACGTTAACGAATTGCTAGGAAAGTTCAGTAATTTACACAAAGAAGATCATATATACATGATCTCTAATGCACGTTGAGATTGAAAATATGCGTAGAACATGAATTCTTGATGCAGAATTGACAAAACAACCTATAGGCAGGATTTCTAGTATGTGAACAGTATGAGAATTCAGAATCATAAGCAATCAAAAAGGAAATCCTATAGACAGGTTCACTGTAGTATGCACATAAGGAATCACCACAATGGACCTATAGGCAGGATTTCTACCCGAGTTTGAACAAAGATATATAGAAACCTCCACCCCCCCTCCAGCTTTTACTAATAACCCCATATTTGTTTTTACAAGGATTATTACATTATTACAGACCAATATGAATGAATTACATAATACTATCCATTACACTATAGGGAGCCTTAGCAGGCCCAATATCAACCTGGAAACCAGGCCTTCAAGCAAAGCAAGTCCGAAACATACAGGTGATCCATCCATGATACACAAAAAATGGGTTTCTGGTGTGTCAAAGTTCCCAAGGGCCTCAGGGACCCGTGCAATGCTCACACCAGAACCTTTCTCAAAGAAACAATTTGTAAAAGATAGGAAGACCAGCCCCAATGTGTCAGAGTTCGGAGGAGTCTCAAGGACCCTAGGCAGTGCTCACACTGGGGGTGGTAGGAACCTAGGTAAGAAACAGAACTCACCTAGACAAGCAGAATCCAAACATATTGGTATAAATACTCTATCAGCAATTAAAGAAATCACAAAAGAGCAGGAGCACTTGACTTACATACAAAACTGACCACACATATTTGCAGTACCTAAACATGTTCTGAATAGGGAGCATACAACTGAATCAAACAAGGTTTTATTTGACTGATGTTGACTTTGTTTATTAATTAACACTAGGTGGAATCATATAGACATGTATCAAGCATGCTGAGATTTGAAATGAACTATCTAAATAAGCACATAGAATAGGGTAACTCAACATGAATTAAAGCATGCCAGTTGAGAGAGAAATAAACAAGGAACATATGAAAAACAAAAACATATAGAGTTTTGAAGTAAGCTAATCATGGAACAGAACAAGATAACCATGACTAAGGCATAGCAATTGAGAAGGAGGTGGTCAGGAATCAGGTATCAAACAGAAGAATGTTGAGGTCTGTAATAAACTGACTACATAAACATATAGAATAGAACAAGATAATAGGAATTAAGGCATAGCAACTGAGAAAGAGACAGAACATGAACCATATATCAAACAGAAACATATTGAAATTGGAAATATACCAACCACATAGTCATATAGAACAAAACGAGATAACAAGGATTAAGGCATACCAGTTAGAAAGAAAGTAAACAGGAATGTGAAGGCAATTGGAATCCAAGAGTCTGCCATTGGCTTTCAGCCGGCTAAACAATGCAGAAACCAGAGTAGCAGCACAAAGAGAGAGTTCCTTGAGGAAAAAACAGAGAGCTTTTTTAAGTTGTGAAGTGAAGATATTGTGAGAGTGTGAAGTGTGAGTGTGAGTGTCTCAATGTGTGCTTGTATTTTAAATCAGAAAGGTTTATATAGCATACAATAGAGAAAACCCAATAAGGCAGGAAAATCAATGGCACATAAATAAGGTATGAAAAATCAATTAACCAATTAATTAGGGCTACACACCAATCAATTAAGAGAACAGAATCCTGAAAATGTCACTTAAATTAAGAGGAATCTCATACGATATCAATTAGGAGACAAGATTGAGGTTTAATATGGTAAGCAATAAGTCCAGAGACTATTTATAGGTCGGTCACAATAATCAAATCCCAGAAATCAGGCTAGTAATAGAATTAAGGAAAGTAGTACCAACTATGAATCACATATAAGGAAAGAATAAGCAAGAATCTTTCGAAGAGATATAAGTTTTTAAAAGGAGTACAATTTCAAACCCTAATTAGGCAAGTAAACAAATTAATCAATTTAGTGGACAGAGCCAAAATAAACAGGCAAACATTAGAGCAAGCAGTAGAATAATTAGAAACCCTAGGGCATAAATACATAGGGATGAAAATCAGTTGAAAAAATAAAGGAAGAAAATCGGAGTTAAGCACTTAAATATTTTAAAACATTTTACAGAAACTTAAAAAAATGAAACCCTAGCTTTTAGGGAAAAAATGAAATCGATTAATAATAATAGGAAAACAGCAGAATCTTAAAGGAAAACTAACAAACAAACTCAAACCGCTTCAGATCTAAAAAGATCTGAACGGATTTGGTCAGAAATAGTTAGTTTATGTAAAAAATAAACAGAGGTGAGAAAAATCTAATTTGAACCAGAGATTTGAAGCCATGAACACGAAGATAATAGTACTCACAGACATAGGAGTCAACACATACGTATTCATCGAGAATATGAAGGATTTGAACCAAGTTCGTTCGAATCTCTTTGAGATTCCATCAAATAACATGAAAGTTGAACAAGTAGAGATAGGAGGCTGGATAAGGCCAAAAATTGAAGAGAAAACCCATGAATCGAAGGAGATCAGGTGGCGGCGGGCTAGGGTTAGGAGAGGGTGAGAGAAGAGAGGAGGAGAGGGTTTCAAGGGCGGCGGATTCGATCAGATGGGTAGGGTTTGGGGGTCATTTGGTTAATTAAAAAAGGCAATGATTCCTGAACCGTTGATCTTCTGAGATCAACAGCCAGGATTGAGTTTGGGGTTGGGAAGGTTATAAAAATTTGGTTATGGGTTAATTTAATTGGGTTGGGGTGGAAATTGGGCTAAGGTCTGAAAATTAAAAGAGGCTATATGTTAAATACCTAATTAATTTGATAAAATAATTTATAAAAATAGCTAATAAATGATAAAAAATGCTATTTATGCATTAAAATGATCTAAAATAATTACTTAATATTATAAAAATATATAAGGTCATTTTCTTGTAAAATAACATCATTATGCACACATGGGCTATTATTGCAAAGTTATTGCAATTATAAGCTGAAGTTGTAAATATGGTTATTCACAAAATAATTAAAGCTTGGTATAACTATAAATGATAAAATTTAGCAATAAAATCATTATAAAATCATTTGTGATACAATTAGTGATTATTTAGATAATAAAATAATAGAATAAATTAATTAAGAATCCTTTAAAAATTGCAGAAAATTATTGGAAAATATCAATTGATGTTCATGAATTGTTTCAAAGATACATATGCATTTTAAAAATAATATAGGAAAAAATTGGGTATCAACAGTTGCCCCTCTTTATCCAGGAAGGATGAAAGAGTTGTCGGGTAAAGATATGATGGCCAATTTTGACCGAATTTTGAGAGACATAGGCCGCACTCTGGATTCCGAGCTGCCTACATATCCCTCATTTTATAGGAATAAGGTCGTGTGTAGTTATGGATCTACCGACGAAATATACCGATGAAGTTATCACAAGGACGGATACAACGTTTCGAATGGGTGAAATGGTGACGGTGCGCGGTCAAGTTTGAAATAATATGAAGGAACTGGAGCGGGATTGCTCCTATTGGGATAATGGTTACTCATCGGGTTACCTGCAAATCAAAAGATGCACTTCAAGAATTTTGCGTAAATTTAAACATGATTCAAATTCCCTTCAGACCATGAGAATTGTCTTTGGACGGTTGAGGATGACGTCCTTAGACCACGATGCCTCGGGCCATGAATTGTGCGGTAAGGGATCACAGGCCATGAAATGATGTTCTCGGTCCATGAAAATGGTGCCTCCGAACCATGACGCCTTTGAATAATGATATGCAAGTTTGAGAGATCCTCAGGCCATGGCATGGTGTCTTCTGGGTATAAGGATGGTGCCTTCAGACTATGGAGCCTTCGGAAGAGTTGACGATATTTCAGCCCATGAGGTGCAAAGACATGATGCTAGAAGCAACAAGACAAGGCTTAGTCTTGTATGAAGTTGAGGGCAGAGCTTAGCCCGAGAGATGATAATAGTGCAAGAGAGACAGTGCTTAGTCTCGTGCAAGATTTGGGACAGTGCTTAGTCCCATGAAGATAGAATAAAATGCTTAGTCTTATGCAAATAGGGAGGCAGAGCTTAGCCTCATGCAAAATTCGGGACAGTGCTTAGTCCCATGCAAGGAGAAGGCAGTGCTTAGCCTTATGCAAATAGGGAGGCAGGGCTTAGCCTCATGCAAAATTCGGGACAATGCTTAGTCCCATGCAAGGAGAAGGCAGTGCTTAGCCTTATGAAAATAGGGAGGCAGGGCTTAGCCTCATGCAAAATTTGGGACGGGGCTTAGTCCCATGCAAGGAGAAGGCAATGCTTAGCCTCATGCAAGATTCGGGACAGGGCTTAGTCCCATGCAAAGAGAAGTCAGTGCTTAGCCTCATGCAAGTGGGAGGCAGGGCTTAGCCTCATGCAAGATTCGGGACAAGGCTTAGTTCCATGCAAAGAGAAGGCAATGCTTAAACTTATGCAAATAGGGAGGCAGGGCTTAGCCTTATGCAAGGTTTGGGACAATTCTTAGTCCCATGCAAATAGAAGGCAGTGCTTAGCCTTATGCAAATAGGAGGCAGGGTGTCACGACCACAAATCCTAAACCGACTGTGATGGCGCCTATCGTGGAACTAGGCTAGCCAACAATCACCTAATTACAGTTTCTTTCCAAAATCCCAAACATTTTCAACATTTCATAACATATATAGAATTACTGAATCCATAAGGCAAAATAAACAGTTAAACAGTCTAAACCATCCCCAAAAACCCGAAGTCAACATGTCATGAGCATCTAAGAAATATACCAAAAAGTCTACTATTATAACACAAAAACCTTCAAACGAATAACTAGGTAAAACATAAGAAGGAAAAACAGAGATATTGTGGACGCTGAACAACTACCTCTATGTCCCGAACCCCGGCTCCGCACATAATAGATGGCTAACACTCGGTATCAGCACCTGTATCTCCACACAGGGGTGCAGGGAGTAATGTGAGTACGCCAACTCAGTAGTAATGAAAATAAATCAAGTCTAAGTGGAAAGAAACACATAAAAATCAAATCATCAGTTCACGATATCCACAACCTTTCTTTTCAACAATATATACATATATGTATCAAATCAACACGCCTTAAAAGCCAACTTCAGTAAAATCCTTTGAAAAATGTGTTTTCCAACAATTTCAGAAATAGAAATACCTGAAGAATTTAGTGTAAAATGAAATAAGTCATAAATAGCCCCTCGGGAAGAACATGAATCATAAATCTCCCCTCGGGCAGAACATCACTCAGCACCTCACAGCCACTCAGTATCAGCCCCTCAGGCAACCTCACTATCACTCATGCCTCCAAGTCACTCGTCACTCGTCACTCGGCACTCGGTACTCGCACTCAATAGGTACCTGTGCTCACTGGGGTGTGTATAGACTCCGGAGGGGCTCCTTCAGCCCAAGTGCTAATATCAAGCCACCTCGTGGCGTATCATATCCTCACAATTAGGCCCTCAGCCTCACTCAGTCAGAAATAGTCAAAAGTCCCTCGAGGGTATCAGTAAAATGGGGTACTCGACCAAAAATCATCATTTCATATCTCAAAGCAGTGTAAATAAGGCTGAGTTTCGAAAACAGTTAAGCACAATATGACGGAGTGTAAATCATAAACCAACAGTGAGGAAATAGCAGTAAAAAAGCCCCCAAAGGGGTCCAAACAAGTCCACACAAGGCCCCAAACATGGCTTATAGCCCAAATATAGCAATAGTTTTTAGAACACAATTTAACATATGATTTGGAGTAAAATACGCGACTCAATAGTTGCCGTGAGAGGACCAAGTTCAATCCAAAAATCAGTGCGCGCCACATACTCGTCATCCGACATGTGCGCCATTCTAAAACAAGTTAGAAACATGAAGTCCGGGGTTTCATACCCTCAGGACAAGATTTATATCCATTACTTAACTCAACCGGGCCACAATACTAATCCGCGATGCTCTTGCCTCTCAAATCGGCTCCTGATTGCTCCGAATCGAACCAAAACCAAATTAACATCATCAATATATGCTAAAGGAACAAAACCCAATCGAAAACTATCAATTTAGACACAATTCTCAAAATTCGGCAAAACCCGAGCCCCAGGCCCACGTCTCGGAATTCGATAAAAATCGCGTCACAAGAATCCTTATCCCTTCCCGAGTCTATACATATAAAATGCATCACAATCCGACCACAAAAAATGCCTAAATTCCTTAATTTACAAGTCTTAATTTCTCAAGCCATAAACCCCCAGTTTATACCATTTAACCACAAATTCCAAGCCTAATCCGTCACAAAATAGCATAGGAACAAGATTATAATCCGGGAAACTTACCTCCACTGAAGACCTTCGAATTCCTCCTTCAATTTGCTCCAAAACCAGCTCAATCCCGCATGCAAAATGAAAGAAAGGCCAAAATTTTGCGGAGGCACTTATTTATACTTTCTGTCCAGTAAATCCGCACATGTGGACCATTTTTTGCACCTACGGACCCGCATCTGCGGTCCCATATGCGCACCTGCAAAATCGCACTAACAGTCCTAACATCGCACCTGCGAGTCCTTTTCCGCACCTGCGGAGCGCCGCAGGTGCGGCCCATGCTTTGCACCTGCGCTTTTCTCCTGCCTGGCCTCTTTTTGCACTTGCGCAAGGACCTTCGCACCTGCGGCTCCCCATCCGCAGGTGCGGCCACACCAGTAAATTAACACCAGTAGCTATTTTGCTGCAAATTCCTAAGTCCAAATCTCTGTTAACCATCTGAAACCAATCCCGAGCACCTCGGGGCCGCAACCAAACATACAAATACACCCCAAAGCATCATTCAAACTTAGTCGAGCGTTCGAAACACCAAAAACAATACAAAAATGCCAAAATTACATCAAATTCAAGCCTATGAACTTTTAAACATCTAAATTTCGCCAGTGATGCTGAAACGAACCAAAACACATCTGATTGAACTGAAAATTTGCACACATATCCAAAATGACATTACGAACCTGTTCCAACTTTCGGAATTCCATTCCGACCCCGATAGCCTATTTTCCACTACTGACTGGAAATCGCCAAAAACTAACTTTTGCCAATTCAAGTCTAATTCTACACCGGACATCAACACTTCATTCCGAACACACTACTAAGTCCCAAATCGCCTAAAGAAGCTATCCGAGCCATAAAATCTGCATTTTGAGGTTGTTTAACAATAAGTCAACTCCCAGTTAACTGTTTCAACTATTAAGCTAATTTAAGAGACTAAGTGACTCTGTTCTCACCACAACCACTCCGAAACTGAACCAACCGACCCAACACAATATAAATAGGCTAAGAATCGTATGATAAAGCAGAAATGGGGGAAACGGGACTAATCTTAAGGAACGACCGGTTGGGTCGTTACTTCATCCCCCTCTTAAACAAACGTTCATCCTCGAACGGGTCTAGAAATATACCTGGAGTCTCGAATAAGTGAGGATATCTGCTCCGCATCTCTTGCTCGGTCTCCTAGGTGGAATCATCCACCAATTGTCCTCTCCACTGAACCTTCACCGAAGCTATATCCTTAGACCTCAGCTTCCTAACCTGACAACCCAAAATAGCCATTGGCTCTACCTCATATGACACACCGCCTTGGAGTTGAACCGTGCTGAAGTCCAAAACATGAGACGGGTCACCCACATACTTCCGGAGCATCGAAATATGGAACACCGGATGAATACTCGATAATCTAGGAGGCAAGGCAAGTCTATAAGCCACCTCCCCAATCCTCTGAAGCACCTCAAATGGCCCAATGAACCTGGGACTCAGCTTTCCCCTCTTCCTGAACCTCATAACACCCTTCATGGGTGACACCTTCAGCAGCACCTTCTCCCTAACCATGAAAGACACATCTCGGACCTTCCGTTCCGCATAACTCTTCTTCCTAGACTGCGACGTGCGAAGCCGCTCCTGATTCTACTTCGCCTTACCCAACGCATCCTGAACCAAGTCTGTGCCCAATAGCCTAAATTTCTTAATTTACAAGTCTTAATTTCTCAAGCCATAAACCCCCAGTTTATACCATTTAACCACAATTTCCAAGCCTAATCTGTCACAAAATAGCATAGGAACAAGATTATAATCCGAGAAACTTACCTCCACTGAAGACCTTCGAATTCCTCCTTCAATTTGCTCCAAAACAAGCTCAATCCCACATGCAAAATGAAAGAAAAGCCAAAATTTCGCGGAGGCACTTATTTATACTTTCTGTCCAGTTAATCCGCACCTGTGGACCATTTTTCGCACCTACGGACCCGCAACTGCGGTCTCAGGTGCACACCTGTGAAATCCCATTAACAGTCCTAACAACGCACCTGCGAGTCCTTTTCCGCACCTGCGGAGCGCCGCAGGTGCGGTCCATGCTTTGCACCTGCGCTTTTCTCCTGCCTGGCCTCTTTTCGCACCTGTGCAAGGACCTTCGCACCTGCGGCTCCCCATCCGCAGGTGCGTCCACACCAGTAAATTAACACCAGCACCTATTTTGCTGCAAATTCCTAAGTCCAAACCTCTGTTAACAATCTGAAATCAATCCCGAGCCTCTCGGGGCCGCAACCAAACATACCAATACACCCCATAGCATCATTCAAACTTAGTCGAGCCTTCAAAACACCAAAAACAATACAACAATGCCAAAATTACATCAAATTCAAGCCTATGAACTTTTAAACTTCTAAATTTCGCCAATGATGCCGAAACGAACAATAACACATCCGATTGACCTGAAAATTTGCACACATATCCAAAATGACATTACGAACCTGTTCCAACTTCCGAAATTCCATTCCGACCTCGATAGCCTATTTTCCACTGCCGACTGGAAATCACCAAAAACTAACTTTTGCCAATTCAAGTCTAATTCTACACCGGACATGAAAACTTCATTTCGAACACACTACTAAGTCCCAAATCAGCTAACGAAGCTATCCGAGCCATAAAATCTGCATTTTGAGGTCGTTTACCGATAAGTCAACTCCCAATTAACTTTTTCAACTATTAAGCTAATTTAAGAGACTAAGTGTCTCTGTTCTCACCACAACCACTCCGAAACTGAACCAACCGACCCAACACAACATAAATAGGCTAAGCATCATATGATAAAGCATAAATGGGGGAAACGGGGCTAATCTTAAGGAACGACCGGCCGGGTCGTTACTTTATCCCCCTCTTAAACAAACGTTCATGCTCGAACGGGTCTAGAAACATACCTGGAGTCTCGAATAAGAGAGGGTATCTGCTCGGCATCTCTCGCTCGGTCTCCTAGGTGGCATCCTCCACCGGCTATCCTCTCCACTCAACCTTCACCGAAGCTATATCCTTAGACCTCAGCTTCCTGACCTGACAACCCAAAATAACCATTGGCTCTACCTCATATGACACATCAACTTGGAGTTGAACCATGCTGAAGTCCAAAACATGAGACGGGTCACCAACATACTTCTGGAGCATCGAAGTATGGAACACCGGATGGATACTCGATAATCTAGAAGGCAAGTCAAGTTTATAAGCCACCTCCCCAATCCTCTGAAGCACCTCAAATGGACCAATAAACCTGGGACTCAGCTTTCCCCTCTTCCTGAACCTCATAACACCCTTCATGGGTGACACTTTCAGCAGCACCTTCTCCCCAACCATGAAAGACACATCTCGGACCTTCCGGTCCGCATAAATCTTCTTCTTAGACTGCGTCGTGCAAGCCGCTCCTGAATCTAATTCGCCTTACCCAACGCATCGTGAACCAAGTCTGTGCCCAATAGCCTAGCCTTGCCCGGCTTGAACCAACCAACCGGAGATCTACACCTCCTACCATATAAAGCCTCATACGGAGCCATCTGGATACTCGATTGATAACTATTATTGTATGCGAACTCCGCGAGTGGTAGAAACTGGTCCCATGAACCCCCAAAATCAATGACACATGCACGCAACATATCCTCCAAAATCTGAATAGTACGCTCCGACTGCACGTCGGTCTGAGGATGAAACGTTGTGCTCAACTCGACCTGAGTACCCAACTCTCTCTGTATGGCTCTCCAAAACTGAGATGTGAACCGAGTACCTCTGTTAGAAATGATAGAAACTGGAACCCCATGCAATCGGACAATCTCCCTTATATAAATCTCAGCTAACCGCTCTGAAGAATAAGTAGTACCAACAGGAATGAAGTGCACGGACTTGGTCAGCTGATCCAAAATAACCCATATATCATCAAACCTCCTCGAAGTCCGTGGAAGCCCAACTACAGAGTCCATGGTGATTCGCTCCCACTTCTACTCTAGAATATCTAATCTCTGAAGCAATCCACCTGGTCTCTGGTGCCATGCTTGACCTGCTGACAGTTGAGACACCGAGCCACGAACTCCACAATGTCCCTCTTCATCCACCTCCACCAATAATATTGCCTCAGACCCTGATATATCTTTGCGGTACCTGGATGGATGGAATACCGCGAAATATTGGCCTCAACTAGAATCAAATATCGAAGTCCATCAACATTAGGCACACAAATCCGGCCCAGCATCCTCATGACCCTATCATCACTGATAACCACATCCCTGGTATCACCGCGATAGACCCTATCCTGAAGAACGAGCAAGTGTGGGTCATCATACTGGCGTGCTCTAATCTGATCATACAGAGAGGACTTGGGGGCTACATAAGCCAATACCCGCGGGGGCTCTGATAGATCCAATCTCACCAACTGACCCGCTAACGCCTGAACATCAAGGGCTAATGGCCGCTCTGCTACTGGAAGGTAGGCTAGACTCCCCAAACTCTCCGCTCTACGACTCAGGGCATCGGACACTACATTGGCCTTCTCCGCATGATATAAAATAGTGAGGTCATAATCCTTGAAAAGCTCCAACCACCTCCTCTGACGCAAATTCGGACCCTTCTACTTAAGCAGATGCTGCAAACTACGGTGATCAGTGAAAATCTCACAATGCACTCCATACAAATAATAACGCCAAATCTTCAAGGCGTGGACAATAGCTGCTAGGTCAAGATCATGCACTGGATAATTCTTCTCGTGCACCTTCAACTGCCTGGACACGTAGGCAGTTACCCTACCGTCCTGCATCAAAACCGCTCCAAGGCCAACTCTCGAGGCATCATAGTAAACTGTATAAGAACCTGAACCCATAGGCAAAATTAATACTAGAGTTGTAGTTAAAGTTGACTTGAGCTTCTGAAAGCTCTCCTCACACTCTTCAGTCCACCTGAACGGAGCACCCTTCTAGGTCAGTCTGATCATAGGTGTTGCAATAGATGAGAATCCCTCTACAAAACAAAAATAGTACCCTGCCAAACCAAGGAAACTGCGAATCTCGGTAGCTGATGATGGTCTAGGCCAGCTCTGCACTACCTCTATCTTCTTCGGATCAACCTGAATGGCCTCACTGGACACCACGTGCCCCAAGAACACTACTGAATCAAGCCAGAACTCACACTTCAAAAATTTCGCATAAAATCTCTTCTCCCTTAAGGTCCGAAGCACAACTCTCAAATGTTGCTCATGATCCTTCTGAGATCGGGAATACACCAAGATATCGTCAATAAAAACGATGATGAAAGAGTCCATATAAGGCTGGAATACACTGTGCATCAAGTGCATAAAGGCTGCTGGGGCATTGGTCAGCCCGAAGACATAACCAAAAACTCATAATGAACATATCTAGTCTTGAAAGCAGTCTTCGGAATGTCTGGCCTCATAATCTTCAACTGATGATAGTCGGAATGCAAGTCAATCTTTGAAAATACCCTGGCGCCCTGCAACTAATCAAACAAGTCATCTATACGAGGCAAGGGATACCGGTTCTTCACCGTAACCCTATTCAGCTGCTGATAATCAATACACATACGCATAGAACCATCCTTCTTCTTCACGAACAACACTGGTGTATCCCAAGGTGACACACTAGGCCGAATAAACCACTTATCTAGGAGTTCCTGAAGCTGCTCCTTTAATTCTTTTAGCTCTGTTGGTGCCATACGATAAGGTGGAATAGAAATAGGTTGGGTGCCTGGCACCAGGTCAATACCAAAATTAATATCCTTGTCAGGTGGCATGCCTGGCAGGTCTGCAGGAAACACGTCTGGAAAGTCACGGACCACAGGAACTGAATCAATAGCGGGAGTCTCACTACTGACATACCTCACAAAATCCAGATAAGATAATCCCCCTTCTCAACCATGCGTTGAGCCTTCAAGTAGGAAATCACCCTGCTAGGCATATACTCAGAAGAACCTCTCCACTCAACCCTCGAACATCCCGGCATAGCTAAGGTCACGGTCTTAGTGTGACAATCAACAACAGTATGATACTGAGATGATGTGTGGCTAGAATTCATCGTTTAACACGTTATATGCCTTACATTTTATGTGCGTTAATGATAAAAATACACTTCGTATGTGCCTAATGGAGTCTATTTCATGTGTAGGTTAATTGGAGATGGAAGCCAAGCTAAATGGATGCATAAAGGTCGAAAATACGCTCAAGAGGCGAAGAGGAGTGCACCGGGCTATAGCTGGGCGTTTGGGCTGTAAAGCCTAGTCATACCAAGCTATAGCTGGGCGTTTGGGCTATAAAGCCTGGTAAGACCAGGCGTTATCCAGGCATTTGAGCCTTAAGGCCAGGCCTAGCCTGGCTTTATCCAGGCGTTTGGGCCATAAAGCCAGGTCCCTGGTCTGGTCCAATCCGAGTTTTCAAGATTTTAAGTGTTTCCCGGTTTGAATAGAAGTCTCCTACATGTTTAGGGTTTGTCTTAAACATAGAAATAGAAACAAAACACAACTTTGAGAAGGGATGCCATTAGAGACAAGAGACGTCTGTGGAATACTACTCAGAGAAGCAAAACATTGATTTTTACACCTTTTATTCATTACTTTGTAGTTTAATTATGCAAGTTATTTTAGAGTTGATTATTATGAGCATGAGTAGCTAATTTCTTTAATCTAGG